>JAJOOF010013359.1:0-12389 GCA_029582545.1 Solanum lignicaule
TTTTTCTAACATTAAACTTATATTGTCACCTATTTTCTTATATCTTCTTCCTAGATTAGAAAATATTATCTTTATTTTTAATCCATCATAATTTTCATATGTTTTTTCATCTATTGCGTATTCTTCTTTATTCATTTATAAATTATGTTGTAGTTTATATTCTAAGTTATTTATTTGTAGTTCTAGATAAAAAATAGTCTTTCTTTGTGCTATTATAGATTTGTGACAAATTCCTGCGAATATATTATTGTTAAGTCTATTTTGCCTATGTTCTAATTCTTGTCTTTTTGCTATAATTATTTCATTAAGTTTTTGTTTATATTCGTTATTCTTGTTATTCATTGTATTTTTAAGTATTGAATATATTTATATTCTATTTTAGATATATTATCTATTAATTGATCTAATTTTTCGTTATCAGTCTTTGTGATATTAAGTTGTTTATATTCCGGATATAATTTGTTTAATTTTCTTCTTATTTTTCTTAATTTTCTACTCATATGTTTATTACCGTGTTTCTTATAATCCATAGCTCTGATATTAATAAACAAATAAATAAAACTATTCATCTCCGTTAGATCTTTTAGACTTCCGTTAGATCTTTTAGACTGTACTACCAAAATTCATCGGCTGATGTCCCTCCAGTTGCGTAGACGTGGGAAAAATTGACAATATCCATGAAGAACATCCCAATTTCCTAAAGAAAAAAAAGTTGCATTTACCCCATGTAAACCAGTGGAAACACCAGGACTGCAAAACTTATTCCTGAAAATATAGTTTTCAAAAATCAAAAACATTTACCTTAGAAATTGGATCACCAGTAATCTCATAACGCAGTTGTGATCCAATAACAATTGGAATGTGCGTATTTGCATGAAAATTCGATAGGTCATCAGCCTAACAGAAGAGATCGAGAAAAGATATCAGCGATAAAATTAATGCTCATTACACACACAACTATATATTGTAATCATGGATCATATATGATCAGCCTAAACCAAAAGGAAAACAGAAATTACCAGATTAAAAATCATATTTAGTTACATAATTAAGAAACAGAAATGACTTTCCCAGTAAGTAACTTGGTTCGTTCTCATATTTGCGCGAATGAGGTGCTTCGATTTATAGTCAACACAGTAATAGATACCAGTCGATATTGAATATGTTACAATGTGAGAATGTGGAGAACGGGGATTTATACCTTAACAGCTAAGCGTCCTAAAAAGCATGGTTTGTCAAAAAGATGAGCCAACACTAGATGCTTTGAATTACCCTGCAACAGCATTTAGAGGACGATAAAAGTAAGATTATTCAGATAATCACAAAGAGTATGATATATGCATATTGTTGCTTATGTGAGGCGATTAATGACTAAACATTGTGCTAAGGAAAGCTGCAATTTGCAAAATCAAATTAGTTAAGTTTTAGATATTAGGACAGGAAAGGTTAGACTGTACCGTTATTCTGTACAGCCTATAAAGAACATCATTCATGCCACCAAATTCTTCATTTAACGAATCCCAGTGCCTTTGAATGGTATACTTGGTGACCACATTTTGTACACGATCGTAAAAGTAATCAACCATCCATGTAGTCATATTCAAAGCTTTAGGATTGCCAGCTAAAGTATACTGATCCAAAAGACCTGCCATTATCTGTCAAAGTCCTATTTAGTAAACCGGAGCATAAATGGCGTTAAGAAGCAAGAATTGAACATCTACCTTATGAATTGTATAATACGGTGCCCAGACTGGTTGTATAGCTTCAACGCGATCAAATTGCTCTGATGGGAAGGCAGAAAGATACCCTGTACCCATCTTTTCCTGGCATTCATTTAGTGCAGAAACCACAGCATACATTTTCTCTCCAAGACTGTCATTGTAGGTGCTAGCCCACATCTGTGCTGTGGCACTAAGGTAATGACCTTCAAGTTACAGCAAACTGTCAGCTAAACGTTACGAGTTTGCATAAAACTGAACATACAGGAATATACAAGTAGTTTGATTCTTGAATTATGTGAGTCGTGAAAGTGGCCACAATAACTCATACTCATGAAGTATTTAACGCATACAACAACATCTTACATATAAATGTTCCGAAATTCTCACTTAAGAGGCCATCACAATTAATGTAACAACGAAACAATCGAGGTCTGAATCCTCACTGTCCAAAAATTTCAATAAGCAAATTAAAAGTATCGCGAACAAACAAAATTCGTCTTAAATCAAACGCTGAAAGATAGAAAGTAGAACTAACCAACAAAATGACCTCGAACCTCGATCTCTGGTTTCTCCCAACCTCCATATGGCTTACCACGAGTCTCCAAACCAGCTGTTTTCCTAAAACTCCAAACCAATCTATCAACATCAAGCATTAACAAGTATTCCAAATTAGTTTGCTGAGCAACTCCATACATTGAATTTGATTCCAATCTCACATCATGGAGTGAAATCTCATTCAACAAACCATAAACTTCTCCAAGACCATCAGAATTCTTTATTTTTCTATACATCATAGCCCAATGAAACTCTTCTTCCTCCGTCAACACCTTCCTAGGAAGCTAGTTAAGCCAGGCCGAATCATCGGTAGGAGTCAAATGGTAATGACTAAAAATCTCTTGTTTTAAAGTTTCATTTTTTGAAGACAATAACTCATATCTAAAAGTATGTGATGACAATGGAGTATAAATGTTTGTACACTCTTTACAATGAACACCACCATATAACATAGAAAAAAAGCCAACACTCCTAACAACTTGAAAAACACTAAAGATTTCATCTTGATCAAAACACTAAGAATGATATATGGAAACTCTCTCAATTTATAGTATAACAAATTTTGACATTTGTGAGCTAACTAAATACTAGAGTCCTGCATGTGAAAGCAAGAGCAAAAGAAGTGTGTAGAGTGTTGAGGAGGGTAAAAAAAAAAAGGACAAGAAAATTAACAACCATTGTTGAAAATGAGCTAAAAAACAACTCTTGTAAAGACAAATTCAAATTGTAACCTTCAAAGTAATTCAAAAAGAGAAAGTAACAAAAGTGCTTAGTGCTAACCCCATAATAAAAATACTTGTTGCACCTTCCATTCCTAAACTAGTACTTATAAAATTATGTACATTAGATTAATCCAATATTTTATTAGTAATATCTAGATAATTCAACATATACTAAAAGTATTGTAAGTTACAATTCGTCTCATATTAATATGATAAAATAATATATTGTTAAGTGTTAATAAAGTTTCAATTAAATTTAATTGACAAGTATTTTTGGACGAAAGGAATCGCATTAGAAGGCAATCAAAATAAGAAGACAAAAAGGTAAGCAGAGAGTGGAGTTAAAGCTAAAAATGGTTAATTATGATGTAACTAAAAATCAAATGTTCACACCTATGAACAGGGGTATTATGTTGTCTGGCTTTGTGATTCCATCCTATTTTCAGCATATTAATTAACTGAGTTTAGTTCATAAGTTTGTTTAAAAAGGAGAAAAGTTCATTACAAATGTATTTGGTTATTTAAAAATTACTTAATTATGAAGAGTTGTGAAAGCTTTATGAAATAATATAGTAGCAAAATATAATCAAAACAAGTAACATATTATATATTATATACAATTATTTGTATTTGTATTTGTATTGTATGCATGTTGGCATTGTCATTTTTCTTACAATTTCTCTCATCCAGTGAATTATGAGGTAAATTTTTCTTTTTAAAAAAAATTCATAAATAGCCGAGAGAATAAAGAGATGAAACTTAATAATTCTCATTAGCTATAGTTTGCCTAATTACGCTACATAGCTATAGTTCCATTTGCTATGCTAATTTTTGTTTGTTTATTTCACTGTTTTTTTATATATAAATTATACATTTTGAGTTTATACAAGTAACATATTATATACACGTATTTGTATTATATACAAACTATTAATATAGATAAATAAGTAATTGTAAATAAGTGTTGAAATTATACAATTGATTCATAAAAAATATTGTGGGCGATAATATACTGGAAAAAAATGTACAACCAACAATAAAAAAATATATAGAACAAAACAAGAAATGGAAGTTTGTATATACACAAATACGTATACATATGTACAGTATAATAACAAAATTATTAATAGGTATACAAATACAAAATATATACAAATATCTGAGATTCTTCATAGCAAATTTCTTAAAATATAGCCCCAATTCATTATTATATTAAATAATATACTAGTAATATTTGTAAGCCAATATATTCAATCGAGCAAAAATTGAGGGAGCTAAATATGGAATCAAGATCTCAATGACTAATTGAGAATATCACCCCTCTCGTTACAAGGGCACAAGGATGGAAAACGAATCAATTTCAAGGAGATCTTGGAAATTAATCTCGAAATATGATTAATTATCTTCGTTTTTTTTTTTCAAAAATCAAATCTCTTTGGTTACTATCTATTCTCGAAGAAACTTCAGCCTCGTCAACTTTATAAGAAAACGCTCTAAAAAAGAAGTGAGGATATACAAACAGTCTGAATTATCTAACCTTGTCTATTGTATTTTTATTAAGCATTGCATTACTTAATGTTTTACTGTGTAATAAAAATAGAGGGAAGACAAAAATATTTATGGTAAGGTATTGTATCAAAAAAAATAAAAATAAAGAGAAAAGCAGAGTGTAGAGTTGGGATTTATGTTTAAACTTTGTGCTCAAACCATATTACAAAGGTCAGAAGAGAACAAACTTTCAATCTAAGGGGACTGAATTAAGATCTATTTGAGATCACAACCAATACAAAAATATCTGGTGTAATAACTTTTACATTCATCATTTTTATTATTATCTATTAACTTTTAGTTGATAACAGTTGATTGATGAACATCATTAGTCGACCATTAAGGAGAAAATTGAAAAAGGAGTAATTCATGATCCCCTCTTACACTTTTAAAGTTGTCAAATATTAACAAGTGTCGACCTAGTAAACGAAAGAGTGGTTCTCGACCGCCACTTCAAGCCTCATCATTACAGTTTGAAAGCCTTGACACGGGGACATTTATAAATACATAAATTTTATTGGATTAAAAATTCATTTATAATTTAAATTAAATTCATGTTCATTTGAAATGAATGATTAGTTTGAGTTTTACAAATGAATAAGTCTATTTTATTTAATTCAAGATCCATTTCATTGTGAGGGTCAACTCATGTGATGTGTAAAATGACATGGCATCCCAATCAAATTCAAGACCAATAAAATGGTGTCACGTGTTCAAATATTGTGGCAATCCTAATCAGATTCAATAACCAGTCAACAGTCATCACGTGTCTAAAATAAAATATTTTGGTCAATTAATCACAAGAAACCTTATCACATAAAATTTATGATAAGTTGGATGACTAATATAAACCAATCAGAAGAAGGTAAAAGAGTTCATTTTAAACTTAGACTGCCTACCACCTACAACTATATATAAATAGGAGTTTTACATAATTTTCTTATTACATTCTGCAAGCATTTGCCAAAGCCACAACATTGACTACTCGGTTATTTTAAAGAGTGATCAGCGGAGTTCTTCTCGGAGATCAATCCAAAATAATGTCGACGTTCTTAGATATTAAAGAAATTTCAAGGAGATATAAATCATTCTACATACGAGCCTCGAATCATGAAAAAATAATAAGAAAGAGTAATCAAGAAAACAACAAAATTTCACTGAGTATATTGTTGTTATATTTTAATTGCATTTAATTTTCTGCATTACGAAAATTTGAAACAACTCCTAATCTGTTTGCTCCAACTGCTTCTTCTTTTGCTTATAGGTATGTTAAAGGCTTTGTCTCGGTAATATAGTTTATTCATGTTATGTTAGAGATTTTATACATTAGTCGAGTTTATTATATTCATTCATGATGTAAACTTTACAAAAGCATTTATCAATTGGGTGTTACATTTTTGAATTTGATGAGAACTTATGGAAGGAATTATTTTTTAAAAGAACTGTTCTTATGGTATGCTTTTACTTCATTCCTCAGTATATGTAATAAGGTATGAAGCCAATTTGCCCATCATCGAGACCGACTTCAAAATTTATGAGTCACATTAGTTTTGTGCCCACAAAACACATTAAATATAAATTAAGGTATCTAGATATACATTCTGAAAGTTGGCCGAGTGTTAAGACTTTAGAAGAAAAGAATGGATAATCTAAAAATTAAATACATTAATCATTAGATTCAATCTAAGAAGAAAGAAAAATGAACTCATATATGAAAATCCTTATTTAGAGTACGAAAAAGGGTAAAAAATACCCTTAAACTATCTGAAATAGCTCATATTTACCCTTAAACTATATTTCGGCTCAAACTACCCTTTCCGTCAAACTATTGGGTCAAAAATACTCTTCTTATTAACGGAAGTTGTTAAATGCCATGTGAATGCCACATTGCATGCCAATACTAATTACTCTTTTTTTCCACTGCCACATAGCCTAAATCACTAAATCCTAATTACTCTTTTTTTCCCCTCATTTCATTATTTTCCAGAAATGATTTCACCCCTTGTCCCTCATTGAAGTATGTTATTGATTAGTTAACCTAGATGCAACATAAAAAATCATTAGTGCTTTCACTTTTCTGTACGAGCCCAATACTCCTTAACAAGCATTCCAAATAATGAATTCTCTTTATTTATCAGCTTCTTTGGCTCATCAAACTCAACCAACTTCCCTGGAAAATCAACAATGATGCAAGTGGTAAGTTTCAACATATTATGAAATAGTTACTTTTTTTGTACTGTCGATGGTTATGGCATGATGGATAAGATCATTTTATCTTTAATCAGATGTCTCAGAAATTTAGACCTATAAATGACAAAAATTTCAGCACGGAACACTTTTCTCCTTGGGCCTTACACGATTTTTTTAGAAAAAGCAACTTGGTGTATAAAACATCCCGCATTTACCTAATGTTGGGGGAAAATACGCATCCTAATGGGCGTGATATAGACAATCTATCCTAATGCAAACAATAATAGAAGACTAGGTGTGAAATCAAAAAGAGAAGATACTCCATCTACCATGTTTACTTATTCATGTTTGACTTGACACATCCCTTAAGAAGCAATAAATATAATGATAATTTTACGATATCATCCCTAATTATTACTCCTCTGTCCCAATTTATGTGGTACAATTGAAATTTCGAGCTTGATACAAACTTCTAAATATTGACAGTGAATTCAGACAAAGAAGCTTTAAGTTTCTTGAAATAAAATTTATATATTTAGAAACCACGTAAAAAGTACTATAAGTCACAATAATTAACAAGTTAAAATATTTAAAAGACATGTAAGAAAGTGTACGGATATAATACATCCTCTGTCCCAAATTATTATTTTGGAGTGTGACATAATTGGGACAAAGGAAGTATAACATCATTATTGGAATAATATAAGTAACTCACCATCACTTATTGCTAAAACTTTTGTAATCCATTACTGTTGGAATTCTGTGAGCTACTGTTATAACTGTGCAGTCTGCAAATTGTAGCCTGATTGTTTTCTGGAGAATTGCATCCGTGGCATTGTCAATGGATGCAGTGGCTTCATCTAGCACTAGAATTCGACTCCTCTTCAACAGTACAATTTTATCCATCTTGTAGAACTGAAATTTGATCATTGAACACTATTGTTATCTTCTAATATAAATAAACAACAGTAAAATTGCTATGTGATCTTATGCAGAAACAGGAGCCATAAAGGGTGATCTTGAACTTTTGCCATGCTTAATAAACTCTATATGAGGCAAGAGATCACAACCTTTCAAGAAGTTATACACATGAAGATAGTTTAATGTGTTGCCTATTGTGCACGAAAAGTTTAAGTTTATTGACTTGTAAACAATTGAGAAACACAAGAAACTTTTGTCTACGAGACAGAATGTTTTTTTTTCAGAAAAGTTCAATGTCTTTTAACTTATTGAAATGTCTCGTGTCGATTTATACACACAACTCATGCCCTTCATTTCTATTTTTACCTGAGGAAGCTAGCCCCCCTTCTTTTTCTTGGACAGCCTCTCTAAGCTGACACTTATCAAGAACCTTCAAAAACAAAATTCTGTAAGTAACTTAGCATCTTAGCAATGAGACAACATATGTATATAAAAAACTTACCTTCCATATCTGGTCATCACCATATTCTGATAAGGGGTCTAAATTGTATCTTATAGAACCTGTAAAGAGTGTAGGATCTTGTGGAATAATTCCAATATGAGACCTAAGGTCATGAAGCCTAATAGTCGAAATATCACATTCATCGATGATGATCTTTCCATCTGAAGGCTCAACTACGCGAAACAATGCACTGATAAGAGTTGTTTTCCCACTGCCTGTACGGCCTACAACTCCAATCTTTTGTCCCCCTTCAAATGTACAACTAATACCTTGAAGAACTAATGGAGTATTTGTCCTGTACCTCACCTGCTTCAAAACAAACTTACAAGAGATTATCAGTGTTCGTGAACAAATTAACGGTTCTTGCTACTGAAAAATAACATACCTTTAGATCGCGAATTTCCACTTTACCATGCTTAGGCCAATTCCAGGTGGAGAGTGGTTTGTTTGCACTAGTTGAGATTCTTCAGTAGGTATTCTCATGTATTGTTCTAGCCTTTCTATAGAGATAATAGAATTTGCTATCGTGCATTGCCATTGAACACATAAAATAAGAATAGCATTTAGTGATAGGCCATAGGAGAATGCCATTCCAGTAAGTCCTGTCAACAACAAGGTTCAATCTGTGATTTTCAGATACGCGCAAGTAGGCCTTAGATAATATCATATATCAAAGCACAAATGAACGAACCGGATACAGAACTCCCTCTGTGAAACAATGTCATGTCAAGCATCCAGAAGGACATGATAATCGCGCATATTATCTACACACGTAGAATTAACCATTCAATTACTGAGAAAGTACGGAAAATTAGCCTAGCATTTTTATCAATAAACTCCAATTTCTTGAAAAAGAAACGGCTTTCCTGTCCAAAAGCTCTAATTGTCATTATCCCAGAAATGCTTTCAGCTAAAGGTTGGCGACTAAAGATTTTGTCGTTCCATTTAATCGCATCAGTTCTTTAGCAGAAGCATTATAGTATCTCTGCATGATAAGATGTGTTGATAAATTACATGCTAAGATTATTCAACTTAACAGTAGCTACTAATATTTGTAAGCTAAGTACTAAAAAGCTATGAAAATGTCTATTACCTGAACTAATATAGTTACGTAAATCATCAGTACGATAACAAGCACGACCTCTGGGGCGACAAAACACAGGATGACATAGGTAGAGTATGAAATAATGATTGATCCAACAGTAAAGTTTATTAAGAAAGGAAGCTCAATGTCAACAATGCTCAAATCTGAAGATACCTGTGCAAAACAAATGGAAAATTAAGATCAAGGTGCAGATTTAATTTGCAGTAGACATTTTGTTCAGCGATTCTTACCCGACTAAGCATTCTTCCTAAAGGCGTTGAGTCAAAAAAAGACATCGGTGCAAAGAAAAAAGAGCTTGACAGTGTAGAGTAAACTGATTTTGATGCATCAAGTCCCAGCTTTACTGTTAATAAGGATCTTAAAATCAGTAAAAGTATTAAACCAAAACCAATGACTGTGTAGACATTGATTAACTTTAATCTGCTAACATTGGAATCTTGAAGGTCAATAGCCAACTTGTAGCTCTGTACACATTGCCCAACTACAAACATTGAGTGAACAATGACTGCCATGGAGAAATACAAGAATCCTTTGTCATGCTTTAGATATTGTATGTATGGCTTCAATCCCGCATCTCCTACTTCTCGTTCTTTTGCTTTGATTAATTGATCTCCTTTTAAAGAACCTACATCATCACGTTCCTCGGAGGAAACATTATTATCCAACTCTATCTCAGCAGCTTTAGGCCTTTTAGAAGCATAAACTACTTGACATTTAGGAACAAAAGTAGTTTTTTGTGCATTAACAAGGTCCTGAAATTCCTCACTCTTTGACAGCAACTCATCAAAGGTACCGGATTTCATGATCTTCCCACCAGATATTAGCTGGAAATTGAAAGAGATTTGGTTAAAATGGGGATATACTATAATACTCCTTCAAACATCAAACTAAACTTTTCGCATACAACTAGAATGAACATAGTTCTTTATGGAGGTTACTAACCAAAATAGAATCAAATGCTCGAAGAAATTCAACTTGGTATGTTACCAGCAGCACAGTTTTTCCTGATAGAGATCCCATGACATAATCCTACCAAATTAAAACGCGGGAAGTTGAGAATAATTTTCAGTATTGGATATGGTTTTCATGGAAGACAAATGAAGAAGACTTGATATAAAGTACGTTAAATAGATTAGTCGAGGTGTGTGCGTCTACAGCACTAAATGGATCATCCAAGAGGTAAATATCTGCATCCTGATAGAGGGCACGAGCTAGTTGAACCCTTTGCTTTTGCCGTCCACTCAAATTGTTACCTCTTTCTCCTATCTCAGTAAGATCACCAAATGGAAGCATCTCAAAGTCTTTCACCAGTGAACTCCTTTCTAGAGCTTGTCGATACCTTTGTGGTTCCATATTAGATCCAAATAGAATGTTTTCTTGTATGGTATCTGTCTAAATCCATGCTGTCTGAGAAACATAAGCTATCTTTCCATAAACATCAACCTGCAAAAACAAAAAGAAGAAACAGTAACATCTTCTGATTACGCTGATACAGTAAGTTTTCCCTACCAATATCAATCAGGTAAACTAAACAATTACTGAAGACTTACTGTGCCGTTGATGTATGGAACTTCTCCAAGAATCAGAGACATAAGGGTGGATTTCCCTGTGCCAACTTCACCACATACCGCCACTTTTTCAACATATTTAATCTTGAGATTTATGTCCTTTAATGTAGGCTTTAAAGAATTCATCTCCCAAGAAACATCAGTGCAGTTTATACATATATTCACATCATCTTGTCTTTGCTTCTTCATATCCCTTGTATGCATGTCATTGTTCCTCAAGAAATTTCACAATCCTCGATAGCGAAACATTTGCTTCAATAAACGCCTCGACAACATCAGGGAGCCTTCTAATGGGATCTTGAACAAGCCTAAAAGAGGCTAGAAATGTGAAAACATTGCTAACATTAAGGGGAACTTGAAACAAGTAACAAGCTACATGATAACTGTGAAAACATTGCTAACATTAAGGGGAACTTGAAACAAGTAACAAGCTACATGATAACTCCATGAATGGAGATTAGACCTTGGAGAATTTACAGAGCATTTGAGAGAAGAAGAAGGAAGAAGATTGTATTAATGTCTTGATGCAGTGAATCTGTACATACATGCTTATATATACTACTCTTACTATGAATGAATACAAAATATCTCTAACAAACTCTGTAACTAACTATTGCCATGTCATCAGCTGGTAACTAACTCTTGGAATCTTCTAACTAACATAAGCTTTGTTATTTCTGCATTTGCTAACACTCCCCCTCAAGCTTATGGTTGAAATATATTTTTCATTCCAAGATTGCTTAGTAGAAGATGATGTTGTCCTTGTCCAAGACTCTTTGTGAGTAGATCAGCAAGTTGATTCTTGGTGTTAATATATTCTGTCTTCAGTACTCCTTGACAAATTCTTTCTCTTACAAAGTGACAGTCTATGTCTATGTGTTTTGTACGCTCATGGAAGATAGGATTAGCTGCTATTTGTATTGCTGCTTTGCTATCACATACCATTTTTACTGGTACTGTTATATTGACTCCCAACTCTTTGTATAAGCCTATCAACCAGGTTATTTCAGCTGCACATGTGGCCATGCTCCTGAATTCTGCCTCAGCTGAGCTTCTTGACACAGTCCCTTGCTTCTTAGACTTCCATGATATTAATCCTCCTCCAAACTTCACTAAATACCCTGTAACTGATTTTCTTGTTTCAAGACATGCCCCCCAGTCAGAGTCGCAGTAAGCTGTTAGCTGTGTAGTTTGTTCTGCTGGCATTAGTAATCCTAGACCAGGTGTTTCTTTGATGTATTTTACTGCTCTTAATGCTGCCTCCATATGTGACTCCTTAGGACAATGCATGAACTGGCTAAGAACTTGTGCAGTAAAGGCAAGATCCGGCCTAGTCATAGTCAGATAGAGAAGCTTTCCTACCAACTTTTGATACACTTCGGGATTAGCAAGTGGTTTATCATGGTCAGGACTTGAACCATTCATATGCTCATCATATTGAATTGATGTGAGTCTTTTATTCAGCTCCAAAGGTGTATGAACTGGCTTTGCTCCTCCTAGTCCAGTTTCAGACAGCAGCTCCAAAGCATATTTCCTCTGTGTCATTAGGATGCCCTT
>JAJOOF010013360.1:0-17158 GCA_029582545.1 Solanum lignicaule
CATGTGTGAGAAAGCCTTTCACATAAAACACCTTTACTCCTAGCATGTTCATATTGTGTTAACAAGAATTACCTTCAATTCAACATAACAACAATAATACCAACATCTCACAACATTCATACTTGCATTGCATCTCATCATAACATGCTCAATTACCAACTAGGGTTAGAGGGAAGAGGGAACCATCATCCAACTTCATCATACATGAATTAAGCAAGTACATTCAACAATACATAAAGAATCACATTGATATCATCTCCTCATAGCCTTGAAGGCCCCATTCAAGACTTAACCCTAATTCCATAGTAATCATACCTAATTTAGGGTAATATCATCATACAAACATGAATTACATAACATCACATTGAATTCATAGCCTTCAATTAATATCTAACACAAACTAGGGTTAGAATTGGAGAAAGAAGGGGAAACATGGGTCTCATGGGGGATTCTTCAAAAATCACCAACACTACATAAATTCATCCATAATTGTTCATATATCATCAATCAATATCAGTTTATAACAATAATTCAACATTTAGAAAGAAGACCCACGTTTTTGGATTGAAATCTACAATTTGGGGGACTTTGAAAACCATCTTTGGAAGGACCTCTTGGGGAAAGGGATCCCAAGAGTGAAGAGCAACCATACCTTAGTTAAACCCTATGAATTTCGTGTGAAACCTCCCATCTACAAGCCCTTGATAAGCTCCTTCAAAGTTCTTCCATGGAGTCTTGAGTTAAGAGAGTTTTGAGAGAGAGAGAATTTTGGGAGTGAAAAGGAGTTGGGCTTTTATTTGGGGCTTGGAATAATTGATTTAATTGGGTGAGTTTTGGGGTTAAAATGACTTAAATAGGGGTCCTAGGCTTGGGAAAAATGAGATATCCTTGAGTTAAAACAATTGGGAAAAGACCCAATAAGTTACTTGCTGGAAACTGCCGAAATGGCATCACTTAAGCCTTCAACGGACCGTGATCATCACCACGGACCGTGAAACGGGTCGTGAAAATTTTCAGCCTGGCAATGCTTCACTATTTCGGGAATAACTTTTTACTCCGAGATCGGAATTGGGCAAACTCGGTGGCGTTGGAAAGAGGACTCAGAGACCTTTAATTCTATTGGTTATGGCACACATAATTCGTTTTGAGCTAAGAGATATGACCATTTGAAGTTGACCCTATACTCTAAGTCTAATGGAGAGCCCTTCAGTGAGGCTCCGCGAGCCGTGGTGCCTACCACAAGCCGTGGTGCCTCTCGTGGTCATTATACAGTATCTAGGAAACCTTCCCCTGAAGCCCTAAATATCTAAGGCACCACCACGAGCCTTCCCACGAGCCGTGTTCCCACGAGCCGTGAAGTGGCTCGTGTGGAGGGGCTGTTTTTGGGCAGCCTTTGTTTAGCCACTGCCTAGCCTACCACGAGCCGTGGTGGTGGTCGTGGAAGGTGAGGCAGTGTCCATGAAAGAGTGGACTGCCCTAGTCCTCTTCCTTGGCTCTAACCCTCAAACTTAGCCCTCGCTTAGTCTACTAGCTTCAGTAGCCATTTTTCATCATTTAAACAAGTTTCCAACTATAAAACTAACATGTGAGGCTCTAGTTCAACCTACTAGATTTAGTCAAGCCTTAGTTAGGTCTTACTAGTTTCGTATGCGGCGTTACAGGAATCATGCATGAAGTTGATTTTTATTCAATTATAAACATGCTGGAAATTTATTTTATTTATTTAGTCCTATAGGAATACTTTCTAAGTGAATTGATACGAAAATTAATTAAACTCTCACATTAACAAATAACAATCAAGATAGACAGAGTTCAGACTTTCCTTTCTTTCAAATTCATTAGCATGCTAAAAATTATTAAACAAACAAGGTTGCTTTTATTAAAATCTAATTTATTAGAGGCTAAAATTATTCTAATTTGATTCAACATTCGTAATTATTGGAGTTTAATTATTTCAAGACTATTAACATGCTTAAAATTACTAAATATGGTTAGTTGAGCAGGTAGTAAATATCAAATTATAGGCAAAATATTCTACATAGAATAACACAAATATTACCACATAAGCATGATTTTTTATAGATCTTAGCGAGATTAAATTATTCCTTACAGCTGACTGATTACTGATTCCAGATTTAACAAAGTGTAGACGACCAGTTAATTGAACATGCTAAGACACAAACAGTGAAAGGGTATGAATTATTTTATCTTCAATTAATTATTAGCCAGAAGTTGACAAACAAAAAAAAAACAATTGACTGTAGAATACTCCAGAAATATCACTAACACCTTTGATTGGAAATCAGTGATTACTCGCTTCTTTCAGTTTTAACCGATTGTAAGGCATGCAAAATAATTATGGGTAAATAAGTAAACACAATCCTATAGATATTCTTTCTAACACAAATAGATGAAAATAAAATAAACACGTAGCACATAAGTCCCCTCCCCCTTAGGTGACCCCCCAAGTATATCATATATGTGAGAGTTTTAAAGAATTATTACAAGATTATTACAAAATTGAATAGGAACAAACCCAACAACAACAAAATTAACTTAAAACAAAATATAAAACTCCATCCAAATCTCTTAACCAGACCACTCTTCAACTTGATAAAAAATGTTCAAACTTGCTGAATAAGAAGAAGATACGAGCATATACAATGCACCAAGACAATAATACTCGCACAATATTACTTATTTTAACATATAGGTAGAAAATAGACATACAAGCATTCTGGCTAATCAAAGGTAGCATAAAATCACACAAAGATCAAAAGGGATAAGAAACTGACCTGGATGCTTCCTTTTGTTCGTTTTCGAACATAAAACAAACATACAATATTCATAATAGATGATGCAAGATGAAATTTAAACTAATGAAGGGGAGCTAACCGATTATGCAGAATATAGTTATCAGAAATGCATACAAACTTAATATGTTACTATATTCGAACACAACAATACCGAGTAAACAAGAACTTAGAATGTTCACCGATTTTAAAACTTTTAGAGTAGAGAAAGGTGTTATGTTGTTGTTGGAATGTGTAAGCATGAGTGAGTGAGTGAGTGAGTATTGTGCCTTTTCTGATGGTTTTTTAGAGTGTGTCAAAGGTGTAAATTATGTCTCGTTCTCTTGAATGATCAAGAAAGTTTTGTTTATATAATCAACAGGTGACCATCAGTAGAAGGGAAGTGAATAAACTCAAGAATAAATCAGTGATATCTTTCCCCTAATCATGTAAAGAGAATCAATTAGACGGATATTAAGTTAAATTTACCGTAATAGAAATAAGTAAGAATCTAAAGAGATTTGATTTATGGCACATAAAATCCATTTTACCATAATTACTTCCTGCAATCAAGCCATCAACTAACAAGCCAAATTACAATATAAATGCAAATTATTGCTAATTTAAATCACGTTGCAGAACCAATTGAGGGAATAAGATATGCTGCAATATATATATATAAGTTACCATAAGTAAATAAGATGATATCACACACTAACCTTATCAGCGAACATTAGGCCGATAGGCAAAATTGGAAATCGCCAAGAATTCATGAATGAGAATCGATTAAGCACAACCATGAACATGTAACATTTAAATGGAAGCAAACGAAAGATAATGGGCATATTTATAACCTATTTAGTGAGGCAATAAGATTTCAACATGAAACATTAAGCAAACAGAGATTAATAATGTTTCCAATAATGAATAAATCATAATACTGAAATCTAGGTTTAGCTACAGATTAGAAGAAATATGATGAGATTAAACATAAATTTTAAGTGATAATACCCGATCGAAATTAGAGACCCATTTAAAGATATGGGTGTTTTTTTTTTTGGTTGCAGTAATGGAGATTCTGCCGAAAAAGAAAGAAATAGAGGGAGGTGTTGCTTGTTCATTGCTGCTTGATGGTCGGAGCACTAGAGCTGCTGATTTTTCACTGGCGCCGCTGGTTGTTGCTGCTCATTGCTCTAGCCGAGCTGTTGTCCACCGGAAAATGGAGCAGAGGCAGCCAGCGCTTGCTAGTTCTCACCTGTTGCTTCTCTGCTGGAGAAGTAGAGATAAAACAGAGGGAGAGAAGGAGAAGAGAAGAGAAGGGAGGAAGAGAGGGATGGAGAAGAGGAGAGAAAGCGAGGGGGCGCCGAAGATGGCGAGGAGAGAGAGGGCGGCAGATCTGTTTCTTAGAAGAGGAAGAGTGAAAGCTTTTTGGTATTGGTCTTTTGATAGAAATAAAGAATTATTAGATCTGAGCCGTTGATCTGAAAATGATGTATGGCTGAGATTGAATACAAAGATATCGATGGTTAGGATTTAAGGATGAGACTCTTAGGTGTGGATTCAAAATGACTAAATTTGAAATAAGAATCAAACCAAACAGGCTAGAATTGAAATGAATAGGTGGCTATAATTGAAATAATGTTGTAATTGAATAGACTCGACTTGAAAGGAATTACAATATAATAGGCTAAAATTTAAATGGCTTTGAGGAAGATTAAGGAAATGCTATTCAATTAATAAAGTAATACATATATTATAATATTTTTACATAATTAAACACACCTAAATTTTAAAAACATTTATTAAATAAGTAAAATAATTATTTCGAGTTTAAATATCAATAAATATAATAATTTAATAAATAATATAATAATTATTACAATATTTTTTATAAATCATGCATACTAAAATATATAATTTTTAGACAAAATTGATTAAAATTTTAAACTCAAAATATTTTAAAAAAAATATGTATTTAATCGAATAGCATTTCCGAAATTGCTAAAGGTCGATCAAAATTGGGTGTCAACAGCTGCCCCTTGGTTGCTTTAGAATGAAGGATGAATTGTTGGGCAACAAACGTTAACTTAGTAGCCGATTTTGTCCAACCAACAAAAGATGTTAGCGGGATCAACTGAAACGGTATGGAGTTGAAAAGGGTTACAACCCAAACTTTGGTATTAAGCCGCCTACCTATCTCTGGTTATACGAGAATCAGGTCGTGTGTAGTTCTGGATTCAGGAGCAAACAAAGCTCCTAAAGATTGAAAGAGTGGTATGATATTTGAATGGGAATGATATCGGCTTGAATGGATAAAATTAGAGTAGTGAGAAAGGTATGACAGAGAGATCTCCAGCTTTAAGCAAAGTTCGGATGAAAGGAGCAATATGAGTTTCAAAGAATTGGTAGGGCCTTTGTTGCGATAGATATAAGCACGATAATTGTAGCTGAGGGTGCGATTGATCTAGCCTGCAAAATATCAGTCTCGGCAAATCTGTAGCTGGTAACTTGATTAGAGCAAATATTTCACATAGACAGTAAAAATAAACATGATGCAATTTCCCATATGAACTATGATGTTTGCCTTAAGACTATGAAAATGATGTCTAGGGCCATGATACGCAAAATTTATATCTTCAGGTAATGCAAATGTTATCTGCGGGCCATGAAAAATGATGCCTTTAGACTATGACACCTTTTGATCATGACAAGAAGAAATTAAATACTTATGTCATGATATGATATCCGCAGGCCATGAAAGGTGATGTCTTTAGACCATGACGCCTTAGGAACATAAGTAATGAGTAAAGAGAGAGTATTTGTAATTCGGGAATCTATTTATACTTGTGACTTGATTTGAATTTATTCGGGTACATGCAATTCTCGAGCACAATGCAATTCTCGGGCACATGCAATCTTCAGGCACAATGCAATTTGGGCACATGCAATCTTCAGGCACAATGCAATCTTGGGCACATGCAATAATGCAATCCTCGGGCACATGAAATCTTTGGGTACAATGCAATCTCGGGCACATGCAATTTTCAAGCACAATGCAGTCTCGGACACATGCAATATTCGGGCACAATGCAATCTCAGGCACATGCAATAATGCAAAATGCAATATCGAGCACATGCAATCTTCGGGCATAAATGCAATTTGGGCACAAGTAATATCGGGCATAATGCAATACTCGGGCGCAATGTAATCTCGAGCACATGTAATCTTCGGGCACATGCAATATCGGGCGCAATGCGATTCTCGGGCACAATGCAATCTTCGGGCATAATGTAATCTTCGGGGATAATGCAAATCTTCGGACACAATGCAATCTTCGGGCAAATGCAATCTTCGGGCACAATGCAATATCGGGCACATGCAATCTTCGGGCACATGCAATAGTTGATTGAGGGCATAGAGTATCGTTGGACCTTCACCTTGTTGGAAGGGTCAGGTGCCATTTGTTGGCGACTTTTGAGCTCGGAGTATTTTAGCTTGACCCTCCGTCTTATAGTAGGGAGAGATTGTCGTTGAATGGTGATTGATCATGATTGATATGAAGTAGCTTGATCCTTCCGTCTGATTGAAAGGGTGGGGTACCATTGATTAGCGATTTGTCGGGCTCAATATAGTGGTATGATGATCCTTCAAACGATGTTGAAGCTGATTCTTGTGTATGTACCTGTATTTTCTACATTCAAAGAAAAATTGTGAGTTTTAAAACAGGGGAGGTTGATCTGCTCCGACCGGTGTGCTCATTTTAACTTGTCATGCAGACCTTTCCGGGCATTTGCTTTGAAGAAACTTGTAAACTAGGAGGAGAGACAGTTTTTTTAAAATAAAAAAAAAGATTTTGAAAATATTAATTTGTAAAGAGTAATGTTGAATCTTTAACCCTGGCTCAGTTTGAGACTTTACAACATCTGTCTCAGGAGAAAATCTGTTATTCTGATCTTTGTAGAAGATTGTAGTTTGATAGTTGTGAATTTTTTAGAGGGCCTAGTCTTGATTTGTAAAGAAAATGCTCGTTTGAAGGAATTTTTGCGATCCTCTCAAAAATTCTACCCCAGTTACTGATTTGCAAGAAAAAATGCTTTTGAAGGAATTTTTGAGCTTCTCTAAACAATTCTGCCCCAGTTAGTCATTTGTGCGACGAAATGCTTTTGAAGGAATTTTTGAGTTCCCAGAAAAAATTATGCCCCAGTATCATCACTTGTAAGAAAATGTTCTTTTGATGGAATTTTTTAGACTCTCTCAAAAATTCTACCCCAGTTACACAGTTAAAAGGAGAAAATGGAATTTTTATTATGATAAGACTGAACTCCATAGGAGCGCCTACGTATCCCCTCTTAAACGGGAATCAGATCTGACGTAGTTCCAAATTACAAAGAGAATAATTCAAGACATTAAACGGAGCATCTTAAGCAACAACCAAAAGATAGATTCTGACCAACTTTATTGCCCATATGCTAACATGGGTACTTTCCTTGTCTGAATATAAAAAACTTGGACTTAAATGGCAAAAGCCTTATTTGGAAACTGCTACAAATGAACTTCGACATGTTCACTGTTGGGTTTTCGTTGGCGCGAAGTCCTCCAAGTATATGATCTTGGTATCAATCAATTGCTGAATCTTGTCTTTCAGATCACGGCATTCTTCTATGGGATGTCCTTTTATCTCTGAGTGATAATCGCAAACCTTAGAGGATTCAATCCACCTTTCACATGTATTCATCCTTATTTCACCGATAGGAGCGATGTGACCAGCAAGCCTCAACTTTTTATAGAATTGATCTATAGGCTCAGTCAAAGGAATGTAAATTTTGATGGGCCTCTTCTCAACATTGAATAGATTTTTGAGAATATGTTTTTGCGTGAGGGTTTATACATTGTGAACAGGAAAAGTGGGCTTTTGATATGGAGGCATTTGATATGAAGGGATTTGTTATGGTATGAGTGGCACACAATACCAAAGGACTCTATGTAGAGGTGTTTAATATGGAGGAGCTTGTAAGGGAGGACTCAACAGACACGGAGTAAGATATGGAGGTCTGGAAGCATGATGTTGAGGAGGATATGGGTAATTTGGAAAGTGAGTGTTCCTTGGATGCATTTGAATGGAGCTTGGTTGGTTTTGAGTAGTGAGGTAAGCTGGTGGAGGATGAGAAGTAGGGTGAGTGGGTGAAGGATTATTTTGGAAAGTAGCTTGACTCATGACAGGTGGCTTATCTATGTTTGTCTCCAGAGTGGGATCGACAGAGAGTAACAACTTAGCCCAGTCGCGCATATCCTACACCTCTTCCTGTAACTTCTTTATTTTAAGTTTAAGGCTTGAGACCAACTCTTCTGAAGGATGCTTCTTTTCAATAGTCTTACTCATAACCTTTTCATTAGTCGCTTTCCTTTTCACTTTGCGGTTCTCATTTAGAAAAGAAGAAAGAGCATCCTTTGATCGCGTGTGGTAAACCATGGTCTACAGATCAACCATTTAGGAAGGGTAAAAACAAAAGTAAAAGCAAAAGAAACTCAAGTTAGAGCGTTACATAAATTGAGATAGCAAACACATTGTTTTAAGATAAACGCCCTAAATGCAAGGAGCCTCGTTAAGCCAGAGGTAGGCCTAAGACGATATATAAGAGATGCACAATAATTAATTCAAACCTTATTTGCCAATTTGGAGTTTAGATTAGAGGAAATAAACAAACATTATTTATTATAAAATTTGAACAATACATCATTATTGAAAAACAAAAACTGAAGTAAACTAAGGGAAATTGGGTAAGAATGGGAAAGTCATCCTAAATTCTGAAATCTTGAACATATCGGTTCCAAGAGCTTGGCGCCAATTGACTTCTAGTATAGGGAATGACTTCATACCCGATCTTCAGCACGTTGCGTGCCCATATGTTTTCCCTTTCATTAGTGAACCCGTAGTATCCTTCCCCACTCAATTCTCTGTCTTTAACCTCTTTTAGGATCCATATGTAATACTCACGTGTGCAAAAGGCCTGCCGTGCACCCATAGGAATGGTCAACAGCCGCTCCCATCTTCGAAGTATGTTGTGGACTTGTGGTTTATCTAATCCAAATTCATACTTAAACTGCTCCATGTCAGACCAGAGTGGTATTACTTCAGTTCGCCCAAATTGGCGGAGTACTCGAAGAGGGGCATATGGTTGAACGTCCTTTAAGCCAATAAGCTCAATGAAGTATATGTCATCGCCTTTTACTATTTCATGAGGGGTGGAAAACCAATGGAGCTTCCACTGGATGTGGCAGTTGTCGAGCTCGATCAAAAATATTTGCCAGTCTACGAATCCTACAGGGGCGGTGAAAGCTACCATTCTTTTTGGATGATTATCAATCTTGTTGCCATAACCAAGAAAGATATCTACCGCGTTAGACCGTAGGTAGAAGTGTTCAATAGCCCATAATTGCAGCAAATGGTTGAATCCCTCGAAAAACATTCTGTCGTTGACGCATGCCGACAAACTTCTCATTATTTCCGCCAGGATCATGGGCACTGTAGTTTCCTAGGTTCGCCCTCTCTTTGTGCTAAAGCTCGGACCACATAACCCAAGCGTGTGTCAATATTTCCCCTTATCTTAGGAAAAACCAGGGATCCTAATAGGGAAATGGCAAGGGCATTTAGACTATATGCTTCCCATTCCTCGACGGAACACTCAAACTCATCACTAAAAGAGTAATAACTGTCCTCTCGGCCAAAGCGTAAATATAGAAAGTCGAAATGAATCCACCCAAGGTCTAAAGAAGGCAAGGTTGGATTTGACTACATTCCCAGACTTTTTAGAAACTCCCTCGATGATGGCTTATATGGTACCATCATTTCACACTCATGGTATGGCAGGTCGATGAGACCACTTATCTCTTCAATCGTTGGCGCCAAGTCAAAATCCATGAATTTGAAGACCATCCTCACAGGGTCCCAAAATTCTAGCAAGGACCTAATCAAGTGAGGGTTTGGAATGACAAAGATGAGGTAGGTAAGCCCACCCAACAAATGATGGATTTCTCTTTCACGGTCTCTCTTAATATCAATCCACCAGTTTCTTAGCTTGTAGTTTACATCTATGACTATTTGCGGGTTTAGGAAGTTGAGAGCATTCATGACTCTGCAAACAAAATCACAAACGACTTCTAAACTCCATTTTGACAAGTTTGGTTTAATTTAATTATTGTGATCACATTGACACATAAATATGCAATTTGTCTAAAGGGTGTTGGGGCCCTTTAGACGATAGGGTGGCTACTAATTATGTGGATTGACACCAAGGGTCAAACTACCTAGGGTTTATGCAGCATGTATGACCTAATTAAGATTTCTAAGAGTTGGCTTGACACGGACTTGAAGAGGTTCTATGCGAGAAGGCTCTTGGTTTCCCAGTAGTAAAACTATATGTTCCGTCCACACATATGCCGACTCTCTATAAAGGGTATTTGAAGAGAAATGGAGTAGTTGTGAGAGGTGCAAATGTACAACATCACAGTAACAAAATAAAAAAGTAAAAGGGTCCCAATTGGGGGAAGTATGAGCGGAATGTCAGTTTATCAAAGCGGTAACATTTAGCATTTATGTTGAAAGCGGTAACATATAGAAAGTTTTAAGGAAAGCAGTAAATAAATGAATAAAAAATACATAAATAAACAGAAATAAACATATAAACATATAAGAAATCCAACAAATAAGGAAAAAGGTATGAAATTAAGCATAAAAGTAATCACATAAAGGAAAAAGGGAAAGGGCGAAGCATGAAAATAAATAAATAAGGAAGAGGGAAAGGGGTGGAACATGGAAAATACGCAATAAATAAGGAAACAAATAAACAAGAAAATCTAATAACAACTTATCATGCTAATAACCAAACAAACAATGAAATAACCAAATTAAGTAAACCCCACATAAGCATGAAACACGTAATGGTTAGAACCTAATAACCCCAACAGATTCGTCATTCTTTCGCGCCCCATTTATCGAAAAAACCGGTTTCGACCTAACAACTCCTTTGGGTTTTAGGTTGATTGAAGAGTCGCCACCTAACGAATTAAGGCGCGTTAGGGCACCTATCTAACCTAACTAAATCTAACTAAAGGTCAAACGAACCGCAAATCGGGTAAGGGTTCAAATTACCTCTAGGGGAGGGTGTTAGGTATCCCTCGAGGTCCACAAATGTGGGTCTCGGCCGTATCTCATGCAATCTATGTGGGAGTTACAAATAGCAATTAAGGTCACTTCAATATTTAGGTTATTTTGCTTAAACATGATCACTAAGTGATAAATGACATTCAACAATTAAGGTTACTTCAATTATTTAAGCATGCAAAGCTAGGTGATTTATTAAACAATAAATAAATATCAAACAAACATTAAACAATTAATAAAGAGAGGAGCGAGGAGACATAAATCGCACAATTAGATAGTCAAAAGCAATTCATTTTTTATTTTATTAAACTACCCCAAATAAATATAAACTAGAAAAAACAAAGGGAGAATAGAAAGGGATACTCTGAAAGCGACACACTTTATGAATCAGCACTCGACTTTTTTTTAATTTATTTCGATTGGCTTCTATGAAGGGACAGACAAAACCAATGTTTTTCTTTTAAGCCTGAGTCGATGTCATCATCTCCGTAGGGCCTAACTACCCCTACCCCACCTTCCACATGCATTTCATCCTAAAAGGTGCCTAGCGCCCCCGCTTAATGTCCAAGAGGCATTAGACTAATACTGGAATAGTTTTAGACAAAAGTAAATGTAGGCTCCTAATAGGCCCCCTAGACACCAAGCAAAACAAGTTGGACGATCATTTAGCACATAAAGTCTCAAGTTGGCCTCTAGATTTTATTAGACAAGCTGGCAAACACAAGCAAAGTAAAAAGGTCTCATGTTAGGTGTGTGAGAATACAAACACAAACAAACTTCACAATAATGTTACCAATAACTGTTTAGAAGTGGGCAGAAAATTGTGCGTAGACAAAGGTTGATTTTTATTAGCTAATTCACATTAACAGGGCAAAGTTTTACACAAGTAGCAGAGAACTTATTACGTGATTTTATGAGGGCAGAAATAACATTACAGAGAGCAAATATAGTTATCAAGTGATTTTAACAGGGCAGAAAACAGTTTAATAATGCAGAATTTGATTCATTTTAAGCAAATTTCAAACAATCATATTACATGCATGATATAAAGCAGGATTGAGTTAAATGTGATTTATCGAAGTGGGGTAAATTTTAAGATTAAACATGTATGCTGATTTTAATTCAGTGGCAGAAAATATTTCTTGGAGCAGATTAGTTTTTAATTTAAAACAGTTTTTTAATCAGAAATGATTACTACGCTAATTTTATTATTTAACAACATGAAAATAACTAAACCATATAAAACATATTTATATTTACTTTCTGCAATCAAGCCATCAACTAACAAGCCAAATTATATCAAAAATCCAAATTATTGCTAATTTAAATCACGTTGTAGAACCAATTGAGGGAATAAGATATGTTGCAATTATATATACATATCAAAGTTACCATAAGTAAATAAGATGATATCACACACTAACCTGATCAGTGAACCTTAGGCCTATAGGCAAAATTAGAAATCGCAAACAATTCATGAATGAGAATCGATTAAGCACAACCATGAACATGTAACATTTAAATGGAAGCAAACGAAAGCTAACGGGAATATTTATAACCTATTTAGTGAGGCAGTAAGATTTCAACATGAAACATTAAGCATACAGAGATTAATAATGTTTCCAATAATGAATAAATCATAATCTTGAAAATCTAGGTTTATCTACAGATTAGAAGAAAAATAATGAGATTAAACATAATTTTTAAGCGATAATACCCAATCGAAATTGGAGACCCATTTAAAGATATGGGTGTTTTTTTCTGGTTGCATTGATGGTGCACTACAAGAAAAAGGTTCATTAGAGACCACATTTTAGGGACGAATTAAAAATCTAGTCCCTAAAAGTATACTTATAGGGACGAGAATTATTTATGGTCCATAATTTCTTATTTTTTATTCTTAATTAAGGAAGAGACTAAATGTTGTCCTTAAATTAATTAAAATATGGTCCTAATATGCTCAACTGAGAGAGATTGGGCCTTACTTTATTTTTCCTCCTTAAAATAAAAAATAAAAAGCACTTAAAGTAAAACAATATATATTAAAATATCCCTGTAAATATTTTATATTTCTCACTTCTCAGATCTAAAGAACCCATTTCCCTAAAATCTAAATCCCTAAATGCTCCTAATTTGGGAGATTAAAGTAACAATACGATCTTTTCTCTATTTCAGATTTTTGCCAGGAGATGAAATTGAGCATTTATTGTTTGGAGTTCTCTTGATTTGTTGGCCTCTCTCTGTTCTTGTTATCTGGTTAATCCATCGGAAAGCGACGAAAATGGGGACGAAGATCTAGAATGATGCAGTATATCTGTAAAATAACCCTAAAAATCGCTAATTTTGTATCTCAAAATTGTGGAGGCGGTCATTCTTTCCATGGTTCCGAGGTAACTTATCTCTTAAGATCTATTCTTTAATTTTCTGATGCATTGGTTAAGAAATGAAGGACGTTCTTTCGATCTTTAAATGGTCGATTTTATGAAAATCGAATAAAACTTGAGGGTATTAGGGTTTTTGGTATGCAAATTGATGACAAAGAAGACACTAAAAGAACTCTGTCATTAACTCATAAAAGCCATAAATTTAAATCCCTATGTATATGTATATGCATAATATTCTTAAATTAATCTTGTGTTTCATGAGATTTAGAACTTAGACTACTTATACCTTGGTGTGGCTTCTTTCTATAGAAAAATGCAATTAGCATGAATTTGTAAAGAACTTTGGATTTTTCAATAATATCAAATTGTTCTATTCCTTGCTATATGCGTGGTTTATTTTTCAAGTGAAAATCGATACAATGATATTACTGACGCCTTTTTGAAGATCAAGGGACCCTCTATTTAAATTAGAAGTTAGACACTTGCTGTTTCTGTAGGAAGTCTTGAATGCTATATACCTAATTTTGTTTTTCTACTTCATCAAAATAGAAAAGGAGGAAAAATACTATGCCGAAACAAATGAATCTTGCTAGGAAATAATCAATATTTTTTGTCAACAATGAAGATTCATCTAACCGGTAGTCTAAAATTAATTTATGAGGTCTAAGATCTTATAATATATGTGGACATCGCCACATTCACGCAACATCCTATTTGACTTAATAAAACTTATGCAATGTATTTTAATTTGAAGAATTTGACATTTGAATTTCAATTTACAAACTCAACATGTGATTCTTTCTAAATGCATATTTGAAATTATGAGGGAAGTGATCATGTACTTTAGTCATTTTATGTATTATAGATATGTGTTTTTGTAGGACTTTTGGTAAGGAACACACAAATCAATTGGTTTAATGGAAACTCACATCTAGTTGCTTGAGTTGCTCTTTATTTATCCTCTGTTTTGAGTGCTCTTGGTAATATATTTAGTATGATGATTTTCCCGATTTCGAGAATTCAAGAGGTTATTATTTATGTGAAGTTGATCCAACAATATTAGTACAATAACAACAAATCAAGTGAAATTCCACAAAGTAGAGTTTGGAAGGGTAGATTTTACGCAAGCCTTACACTGCCTCTCCGAGGTAAAGATTAATATTTTCCTGTAGATCTTTATGGCACTTAACTTTATGCCATAAACATTAAATTGTTGATAGTCAAATAAAATAAAATATTAATACCAAACTAGTTGCCTCAATATATAAATATGATTTATCATATTGCTCTTCCACTATTTTTTTTTTTATAGTTCTTTCCAAAAGAATATTCAACTTTTATTTTATAATTTCATAAAATAAAATGAAATAAAAATATTAATGCTTTATATCACAAAGATTTAACCAAATGAATACTTTGCAAGTGAACTTTGTTATTAAATAGCTGGAAGTAGTAGTAATCTTTTTATTTATTAGACAGAACCTATCTCTTTGCCTTCTTAACAGAATGCTCTGACTCATTTCACTATATTCCTTCTATCTTTTTGAAAGCTATTGTTAGGTAATTATGATGCCTAGCATCCAGTGATACCTCTCTTGACATGGTGTCTGAATCCCCAAGAAGAAACAATTGTAAATTTTAATAGTCCTAAGATAACAAAAATGCTCTCTGGTAAGTTAATGGTGTTTTGATATATAATTTTTGAAATTTCTGAAATTGTGCATTAATGTTTCTAGAATATGCATGTGCTTTTGGTGTTTGTGTGAGAGAGAATAAGATGAAGATGTCAAGAGAGTGAGCGAGAGATGAGACATGTAGTATGATCATAAACCTTAGGCAAAATTAAATATAAACAACTATCTTTGATGTAAAAGACAGTTTGATTTCGAGTAGTTAGAAGTATGATGTTGTGTTTACTACAGGATCACCTACTTCAAAAAAAATTGAGTTCTAATGCCGGATCAATCAAAAAGGAACACAAATGTTTATTTATCTGAATCTTTTGACAAGCTTTACTACTTAAAAGGAATGATCGGTGATGGCAAAGTTGATCCTATATGACTCTAATATCATAATTGCTGCACAATAATATGCTACATACACCTAATAGTTTGTGATAGGGTCCACAGTTAGACACAAATATTTAGTATATTTATTTTTACATACTATTATTTTGGATAGGAATAATTTATTTGATTGATAGTAAATGATTTAGATGAAAGCGTCAAACATATATCAAGCGTATATCATTTGCATGAGATAACTGCTAGGATGACAAGTTTTTATTTCTATATGGTGTCACAAAAATTTTTTATGGATAGTACAAAGTTGGCATTATGAATCTTCCTTCGTGTTATGAAATTTTCTCTACACCGTTACTCCTTTACAGCTCTCTGTATTATATTTTATGGAAAGTGTACTTTTTTTTCCAGAAAACACACATGTTCTTTGTTTAGTATCTTGTTACAAAAATGTCGAGAAGGAGAGGAAATTTTTTCTTTCAATTCTTTTGATTCAACCATGCAATAGTTGTAGTTATCTTTAATACTATGTGGTCTTTATAAATTTTAAGGAGCATTTGTTTTTTACTTTTTACAGGTTTTGAAGACTTTAAGTTGCAAGTGAAGAAACAAGTTTTGAAGAGTTGTTGAAAATAACAAATTGATTATTTTTTTTCTAGGACACTTGGGACAAATTTTTTTATTTCTTGCTATGTATATTGTAAACAATTCATGGCTATACAATTAATAATGGAATGTTTCTAATTGTTGGTTGCAATTGATTATGAATTGTGTATTAGAAAGTGTACATATATTAAGGATAATTTTATTTATGTTATTGTGATTATCTTTGTATATATTGAAAAACATTTATATATAATTTATGGACCACATTTTATGATTTACAAATGGAATTTTTACGGACCAGATTTCTTGTACTTATAGACTTTTTAGGACCACTAAAAGTTATTCTGTGTATTGTTTTTAGGACCAGCACACTGGTCCCAAACCCTGATTTCAGGACCACATATTTTCTAGTCCCTAAAGCGATTTAGCGACCAGATGCTAGATCTCGTCACAATTGATCTTTAGCGAAGAAGCCTATAGGGACGGGTAGCGACCAGACTTTTCTGGCCGCTATTGCCCTTTAGAGACTAGAATTAGACTTTTAGAGACCACTTTTCCCTTCGTTATTGGACTATTTTCTTGTAGTGAATGTAGACACTTAAACTTGACTTTAGTTAATATCTATACCCTCCAACTTTAGATGTGCACAAGTAGGTACCTAAACATGTATAAAATTAAATAATTAGACACATGTGTCCTACATGACGTCCTATGTGGCAATTCACATCCTATGTACATGGCATCCAACGTGTAATTAATGTTGGGCTCAAAAGTAATTAGGACATCGTGCGGAAGCTTACAATTGCAAATTATATAGTTGATAAATTAGACGACACATAAAATATACTAAAAGAAATATAAACTATTATATGATATGACCAATTGACCTACATATTTAAAAACTAATAAAAAACATAAAAACTGTAGAGAGAAAATCTCCTCATAAACAAAAGTCTCTAAACGACTACATTGTAGATTCTATTGTATTATGTTATGAGAATAGGGATCTTCAATTTATAGATCTCCAAATTTTTTCTCTAGCGAAAGAATAAACCAAATATGGAAGAAAATTATATTTCCTTTCAGAAAAAGTTAAAGCACTTATGGTAATACTTTGATTTTCTTTCAAGAGAAAAATAAATTTCAAATAAGGTAAGAAAATCAGGGAAAAACCCTAACAATTATTATGTCAT
>JAJOOF010013361.1:0-19617 GCA_029582545.1 Solanum lignicaule
ACATAAGTCACACAATCAACCCTTGAACTGTTTTTGGTTCTCATTGTTTTGTTCGTTTCAGTCATGAACACATCTCGGTTAATAAGTGCTTAGAGAACTGGGCTTATCGGATTCTCCTTGAAGCGGCTTACACTTCACACTTACATATGTGGTTTCTAAATGTGTTATCCCGTAGATACACTATTTGATATACCCTGTATCAAACTTAGAAACCATTAAAAAGTCTTTATGCCTTTATCCTGGTTACTGAACATTGTCTCATCATGAGAATGGACATAAAATAATTTTTGACAATGTTGAACCGTCATCTATGACTTTGTTTTATCTCCTTGAACCTAGATTTTGGGATCTCTAGTCTTCTAGGTAGAGTTACCGCCACAATGACTTGTTCTCGGTCATAACCCCATTCCCGTTGATGATCCCTCACTCCCTCTCTAGTTAGGCCTTTTGTAAGTGGATCCAACACATTATCCTTTGACTTTACATAGTCAATTATGATAATTCCACTAGAGAGTAGTTGTCTAACAGAGTTATGTCTTCGTCTTATGAGAGGGACTTCCCGTTATACATAACACTTCCGGCCTTTCCTATTACAGCTTGACTATCGCAGTGTATGTATATAGGGGCCATTGGTTTGGCCCAAAATGGAATATCTTCTAAGAAATTCCGGAGTCATTCAACTTCTTCACCTGCCTTGTCTAAGGCGATGAATTCAGACTCCATTGTAGAGCGAGCTATACATGTTTGTTTGGATGATTTCCAAGATATTGCTCCTCCATCAATGGTGAAAACATATCCACTCGTGGATTTTATTTCAGTTGACCCAGTAATCCAATTTGCATCACTATATCCTTCAAGAACTGCTGGATATTTGTTGCAATGCAAAGCATAGTTTTGAGTGTCTTCTAAGTACCCCAAAACTCTCTTCATTGCCAACCAATGATTTTGATTGGCATTACTTGTGTATCGACTCAGTTTACTTATAGCGCAGGCTATTCATGACATATATCAAACTTCACAATACTCTGGCATAATCCAATTGAGACTGACTTTCACCTTTATTCTTAGCAAGATTAAAGTTCACATCAATTGGGGTCTTTGCCTTTTTGAAATTCAAATACTTGAACTTTTCAAGTACCTTTTGAATATAATGAGATTGAGACAATGCTAGACCGTTAGGAGTTTTGTGAATCTTTATTCCCAATATTAAATCGGTTACTCCTAGATCTTTCATATCAAACTTACTAGCAAGCATACGCTTAGTAGCTTTTATATTGGCAATGTCCTTGCTCATTATCAGCATGTCATCCACATATAGGCATACAATGACTTCCTGATCCGTAGTGTCTTTAATGTAAACACATTTATCACACTCATTGATCTTAAATCCATTTGACAACATGGTTTGATCAAACTTTGCATGCCATTGTTTCGATGCTTGTTTTAGTCCATAAAGTGATTTAACAAGTTTGCATACTTTCTTTTCTTTACCGGGAACTACGAATCCCTCAGGTTGTTCCATGTAAATCTCTTCTTCCAACTCTCCATTTAAGAAGGCAATTTTCACATCCATTTGATGGATTTCAAGACCGTATACTGCAGCTAGGGCAATTAACATCCGAATTGATGTAATCCTAGTCACTAGCGAGTATGTGGCAAAATAATCAAGACCTTTTTTCTGTCTAAAGCCTTTGACAACAAGTCTTGCTTTATATTTGTCAATAGTTCCATCATCTTTCATCTTCTTTTTTAAGATCCATTTTGAATCTAAGGGTTTGTTCCCTGGAGGAAGATCAACCAACTCCCAAGTATGATTGCTTAAGATTGATTCAATCTCACTATTGACAGCCTCCTTCCAAGAGGTTGAGTCGCTAGACAACATTGCTTCCTTGAATGTTTGAGGCTCACTTTCAAGAAGGAATGTTACAAAATCATATCCAAATGAAGTAGTTGTCCTTTGACATTTACTGCGCCTTGGACTCTCTTCATTGGTTTCATTCTCTTTTGATTCTTCTTGAGGTTGTTTAGACCCCCCCCCCCCCACTAGATAACTCAAGTCTAGTTTTGTACGGATAGATATGTTCAAAAAATTCAGCATTATCTGATTCCATTACCGTATTACCATGAATATCCGAATGTTCAGACTTATGAACCAAAAATCGACATGTCTTACTATTTGTGGCATATCCAATGAATACACAATTCACAGTCTTAGGCCCTATTTTCACCCTCTTAGGTATAGGAACCTGGACTTTGGCTAGACACCCCCACACTTTGAAATATTTCAAGTTGGGTTTTCTACCTTTCCATTTCTCATATGGAATAACATGGGTCTTCATGTGAGGCACTCTATTGAGTATTCGATTTGCTGTAAGGATAGCTTTCCCCACAAGTTTTGTGGTAAACCTGAACTTATAAGTAAGGCATTCATCATTTCCTTTAAAGTTCGGTTTTTTATTTCCGCAATTCCATTAGATTGAGGAGAGTAAGGCGCAGTAGTTTGATGGATGATTCCATTTTCCAAACATATTTCTGCAAATGGTGATTCATATTATCCACCTCTATCACTTCTGATCATTTTGATCTTTCTATCCAACTAATTTTCAACTTCAGTTTTATATTGCCTAAATGCATTTATTGTTTCATCATTACCATTTAGCAAATAGACATAACAATATCTAGTGTAATCGTTAATAAAAGCTATGAAATACTTTTTCTCACCACGTGTTCGTGTTGACTTCATGTCACAAATGTTCATATGAATCAGTTTTAAGGGATATGAATTCCTTTCAACATACTTATAAGGATGCTTAGCATACTTAGATTCAACGCAAACTTGACATTTTGATTTATTGCACTCAAATTTAGGCAAAACATTTAAGTCAATCAGTTTTCGCAAGGTTTTGTTATTAACGTGTCCCAAACGTTCATGCCATAAACATTTAGACTCAAGTAAGTAAGAAGAAGCAAAATCTTTATTTAGATCAACTGCAATTACATTAAGTTTAAAGAGGCCCTCAGTGAGGTAACCTTTTCCTACATACATTTTATTTTTACTCACTACAACTTTATCAGAAACAAATGCACATTTGAATCTGTTCTTAGTCAGAACTGGTATAGAAACTAAGTTCTTTCGCAATTCCGGAACATACGAGACCCTATTCAAAGTCACCACCTTGCCCAATGTCATTTTTAAGAGGACTTTGCCAGTTCCTTCCACCTTTGCAACAACGGAGTTTGCCATAAACAACTTCTCGTCTGTAGATGCTGGAGTATATGATGAAAATAATTCTTTGTTGGCACAAACATGGCATGAGGCACCAGAATCTATCCACCACTCGCTTGGATTTCCAACCAAGTTGCATTCTGAAAGCATTGCACAGAGATCGTTCATCTCTCCTTTGAATTCAGCCAAATTTGCTTGATCCTTCTTCTTGTCCTTCTTGGGACCCCGACATTCAGTAGCCTTATGACCACGTTTGCCACAATTGAAGCAGCTTCCATTGAATTTCTTCTTAAGAGGATTGCTCTTTGGACCAGATGTTCTCTTTCTTTTCTTTGATTTTATGGGATCTTCTTCAACAATATTTACTCCAAATGTTGTTGAATTACCGTGTGACCTCTTTTCTGCGGCCTTGTTATCCTCTTCGATTCTCAGCCTTACCATGAGATCTTCAATAGTCATCTCCTTGCGTTTATGTTTCAAGTAATTTTTGAAGTCCTTCCACAATGGAGGTAACTTCTCAATAATGACAACCACTTGAAAATCATCATTCACAACCAATCCTACATTAAAGATTATGTGAGTATTAAGAATAGACTTAATATTTCCAACATAGGTATTAAATAAATTTATACCTTCAGCAAGGAGATCATGGATTATGACCTGCAATTCTTGAACTTGGGTGACGGCGGTCTTACTGTCTATCATCTTATAGTCCAGAAACTTTGCCACAATGAACTTCTTCATTCCGGCATCCTCTGTTTTGTACTCCTTTTCTAAAGCATCCCAGAGTTCTTTTGAGGTTTTGACATTACTGTACACATTGTACAGATCATTCTGCAGGCCACTCAAAATATAATTTTTACACAAAAAATCAGAATGTGTCCATGCTTCTGTTACCAAGAATCGTTCTTCAGGTGGAGTTTCATCCGACATAATAAGAACGTTCTCATTAATGAACCTTTGTAGACTCAACGTAGTCAGATAGAAGAACATATTTTGCTGCCATCTCTTGAAGTCGACTCCAGAAAACTTTGCAGATTTCTCAGCCGGTGCTAGGACAGCAGTTGAATGATTGTGTGCAACCGATGTTGTTGTAGTACTTATTGTTCCAGCATTTACTTGACTTGAATTAGTCATTTTTCTGTCACAAATGGCAGACAATTTTAGTATGTGAAATACTAACAGTAAAGAATAAATCCTTACACAAACTGTTTTTGATGTAACGATAAAGTTTTTATGTTCTTTTAATCGTTAATCGAATAAATTTTAAAAATTCAAACAATGTAGAAAACCATAAAGGTTTTAATCTTCAGAAACCTCAAATACAGAAACTTTAAATTTCTTAAGATTGTTATCTCATGTATTCAGGTTAGTCAAAAATACAGAAACAGAAAAAGATGAAATAAACAGAATGATTTTTAATCCGAGTCCACATAAACCACTGTGTTTCCTTAAGAAATTTAATTCCCTCATTGTACCCGAGGTTGCAGATTAATTCCTCCCAAGATAAAACAGATTAACCTGTTAAAGAAGTAGCGGTACCTCAAACTTCAATAACTTCAGCGAACGCAAGAACAGTAACAAGAGCACACACAGACTCAGTCGATCGACAATTTTGTTTATGTAAGAAAATGTATGCAGAGAGGAATTTTTTTTCAGTGTTTGAAAAATGAAAACGGCCTCTTATTTATAGCCATTAGCAGCAAGGAACGCGTCTATTCAGATAAATCTGTTCAGACCCGTTCTTTCCAGAACGTTGTGTCTTTTGGGAAAAGTAACGACTTTTTGGAAGGAACAAATCTTTTCAAACGAATTTACCGTTACGCGCGAATTTCAAATAATTCGTTGCGAAATTAATTCTGTTATGTAACTAACATTCTGAATTAATTTATAAGAGAAAAGAAATGAATTAACAAGATTGATTAAATAAATTTTGTCCAAAAAATATTATCAATCAAAACATTTGCCGAAGCCGAAGCGACGACGACGGCGCAAAGGGGCACCTTCTCCTTAACCCTTTAAGAACTAAAGGAAGTGTTTCCTAATATAAGGACAACAATTTCCTTTCTTCTACCAATATGGTAAAAATGACTTTTCATTTGCATTTTGCAATGACTTTTCATTTGCATTTTGCAATGACTTTTCATTTTCCCTCCAAAATTGGTTCCCTCACTTTCATTGGTTCTTCCACTTTCCATTTTCTCTTTTTATTTCTCATTCACACCTTGTTAAACCCAACATATAATACATATATTAATATCATTAAAGATATAATTGTCTTTGAAAATCGTATCACATTGTTAATGTAACGCAATAACATAAATCACGCCATTTAAAATGCATGTTTATTTTAACTATCAAGCATAAAAAAATCAATCATCAATTAATTGAAAACCTAAAAGCTTCAAAATAAAGAAGGGTATTTAGTCGTTCGGATTCTTATTTAGAAAGTAAGACAATAGGATCATTCTTTCACTTCTTGTGCGCGTGATATCACATGGAGAAAGAAAAAATGTGGCATCACCTACATTGATATGTATCTGAATATATTTTTTTAGCTAATATTTTCTTTAAGTTCAATACCTATCAAAGATTGAACGCAAAACCAATTATATGATTTTTACTATTTCACAATCAAATTCAAACGAGCATGATTTCTTTTTTTAACTTCAAAAAACGTGTTATCGTAGACATGGAAGTAATCTTATTTTCACACTTAAATCCAATTAACTTTAATATTCGAGCAATTGCTATTTAACGAAAGTATCTAGGTATTTAATATTTGTTAACCATATGTGTGTAACATTTTCCAAATATATATTCCTACATATTATTAGTTTTAAATATCTACATTTAATTAAACAATATATTTAATTATATTTTCCTTTCATTTGGTAGCATTTTCTTCAAGATGTTCCGCGTGAATCACCATAATTTTATTTATTTAAAAAATACATAAAAAGTCTTAAACCAAAACATTGACCAATTTATTTATTTATTATTTAATTAATTAGAGGATAAGATTGGTTTATTAAGAAATAGGATCTACAAAGTATCTCAAAAGAATCTCCTAATACGTTGGATCTTAATACCTAATCTCCTCCTAATTAATAATTTAGCCTTTCCTTAATAAATTACTAGTTGATTGTAACTTTTCTAGCACTAAAAATAAATAAAAAGAATCATTGTCAGTGTATATTTAAATTTTAGTATTGTTTTTTCTATCTTAAATACAATTCGTTACTACGGTAATAATATATGATTAGTTGCTAACCTAGTGGAATTAAATAATGTTCTAAAGTGATTTTGGCATTACTCATAACAATTCAAATTGATTTTATAACTAGTAAGGTTTGGTTGATTTTTTCCTAATTTACAAATTTATTTCAATTAGCATTATATTAGAACGTGGGAGCATGTTGATTAATATATATAGTTTATCTTATAAACAGTTTCTATATGTTCTCTATGAATTATTAAAGGGAATAAACCTCATAAAGAAACTAAATAAATTATTTTTTACTAAAGGATTAGAATTAAAATGTTTAAATAATTAATTACTTTATTTTTAGCGCTTTAAGGAAATTTTCTACTATACTTGAAACTTGAAAGCTAGGAATTAACTAGACTACTTTGGGCATCAAAGTGTTCAGACATAATTTTGACATTGGTAAATAAGGACATTGTAGAAAGACTAAATATGTTAAAATCTAGTAGGAAAGCTCGTAGCTATTAGAAGTTTGATTCGTAGAATCATTTATAATGATTTTGGAGGCCTAACCTCTCGTAATAACTTTCTAAGTATGTGGCTATGAGATTAGGTGTTAATGTGTATTGGTTGCTTGTTTTTGTTGATTACGATAATATTCACAATACAATGTTTTAGTTAAAAACAATAAGAGATTAAATTGTTACATCAATTTGAACACCTCTTTTATGTTTTTTTTTTTGTTGATCGTAATGTCCCAAACATCTTTTCAAATTCACTTTCAACACTTCAAAGGGCATTTAAGCTCGATAAATTAAAACCTACTTTTATTTAGCTAAACCTATGCATACAAGGTCAAAGTCTACTTCAAAAGCCATAGCTTAAGCTTAAAAGAGACGAAGTATTTATTTTAATTGATTCTTGACAAGATTTAGATGATATTCTTATGAAATGCTTTTCCTAATTAAAGATCTTAATGCTTTTGGCTTCAAGTACAAATAATCTGCTATACTATTATAATTATTATTATCATTATTATTATAGAAGTACTATTTTTTAATATCTTATTGCCCCTTAGGAATCTTACATCAAAATTGATGTGACACGAGCTTAATGGTCACATTGAAGTTAAAAAAATTATGCTCATTGGAGTATCTTTTTTTTTCTTCTAATTCTTAAAGTTTATATTCCACTCGAGAACTTCCATTACTTATTCCAAACACACAAAAATATATTTTGTGGAATAATGTTTTTACTTTTAAAATTCAGAGAAACGTTTCATTATATTGTGTATTGTGTTTGCTTCCACAAAATGTAAAATAACCCAACCATCCACAAGTAATATACAAACTAAATATGTTATAACATTTGTAATATTTACAACTAAATCTATTAGCAAGATAATCGAAAGGCATAATATTAATTAGTAAATATTGCTTCTTCTCCTTTTTATTTATAAAAAAAATAGTTATTCCGAATTTACTTATATATATATATATATATATAAGTGAATTAATTTACACGATATTTACTAATATACATATAATACACATATCTCTACGCAATATATACAACATGTTTGATAAATTAGTTGGCCAAAGGGTATATTTATGTAAATTTTCATATTGCCCCTCCTCACTTTCTACCGATAAATTTTGATATGGCATAATTAAGAGTAATTTTATTTTTTGTTGTTTCCATTTGATTAATTCCATGTGCATATTGCATTTCTTTATAATTCATAGAAAAAATGGGACTATGAGAGTCCTTTATATGAATTTTTTTAATTTATATTTTTATAATGTATAATTGAAGGAGTCATAGGGGCTATTGATGTAAAGAAGAGAAATCAGTGGAAGTAGCTTTCCAATAAGAGAACATCATCTTTAAAGAAGTGAAAGCAACTTCTATCCAATCTCCTCACATATAGGCTATAGTTTTTAATTAATATCAAATCAAAATCATAGATCCAACAAACAAATTAAAAGTCATCCTTTAGTCTACATATATATAAATATATAATATAATTAGCCTATTTTGAACATTATTTACCCTATCATGTTGGGCTCCCGCTCCTATATTATGTCATCACAATTTATTTATTTTATTCGATGTTGGATTTCTATGTTATATTTGTATGTGTTATAATTGGCGGGGGTGTGAATTGTGATACAGATGTTGAATTTGTTGCAGAATGATGATTTTGTCTTTTTATATAATTTTAGACATATTAAATTCATAAGCTAATTTTGGGTATCATATTCATATTCAAGAATTAAATTCATAAGCTAATTTTGGGTATCATATTCATATTCGAGAATTAAATTCATAAGTTAATTTTGGGTATCATATTCATTTAGGAACCACAACTATCTCTTCACAATTCATATTCATAAAGCGAATTAAAGTTGAAAAGACTTTCATGCACCACAATTCACCCCTTTGTTTTCTACTCGGTTTATTAAAGTCTGATTAAATTCAGATTTACATCGAAAAGTCTCACATTAGAGGGTATAACGCAATGGCATAGCCAGATGTATGTAGCATATGGTGGCAAGTCGAACTCCGTGCATCAAAAAATTATTCTCTATAGGAAATTGTACAAAGTATACAAGTCAAAAATTATTACATATATATTAAATCTTGAACACCCTTAACGAAATTCATGGCTTCACCACGGATACAATGCTCCCTAACAAAGGTAACTCCATACTCAGGAAAACCCAAACTCGAACTCAATATCTCTGATTAAGAAAAAAGAAGTACTTATCAGTACTCCACTATGATAACTTTAGTGCCACACCTTAAAGACACTTATTCATTAGTGCATCTTTATTAATTATTACAATAATTAATATTGAATTACTGATCCCTATAGTTCTGCTGCATATATAAGTGATTATATATGACAATGGGAGGGTATAAAATGTTGATAAAGTTGAAGGAATTCAATTCCCCACCTATGTCACTATGCAAATAATGAGAAAAGGACAAAAAAAAAAGATTCCAAAACATGGGAAAAAACAATAAATAAGGAACCAAAATCTTCATAAGTTAAGCTAAAGGGCTCCATTTTTTTTCTTTCCAAAAGGGACATGCATGAATAGAGAAAGAAAGAGGATAAGGTATACGGGGGCTAACAATATGGGACCTATATAGATCATTTATATCTAAAAAGATGTAGAATCTAAAGGAGGCAAAAATGACATGAGGGGTATGATTATGATTTATGAAATCATATATATTGCAAAAAATAGTGACCAAAGATTCTTTTACGTATTAACAATATGAAAACAAGTATACAACCAAAGTTATTGTAAAGGTAATTATAGTTTTGCTTTTTTTAAAAAAAAAATAATTATCTAGTTCACGAAGCATCTTATATTTATGCAGAGTTCGATGGAGGAATGCCATATCTTAAAGGAGCGTGATGTAAATATCTTATCTTAACGATACAAGTTTCAATGACTGATTTTACAATTCAAGTTGTGATCTATAGGTGTCACAAAAATAATTTTACCGTGATCATTCTAAACTCTCTTTCACAACTAAACTTTTGTTGAGATTATCACTATATATATAGTTTAATACTCTGTTCGTCCATCTTTATTTGTCAAATATACTAAAAATGGTTATCCAACTTTACTTGTCCAATTTAGAAAATCAAGAGATGATTTATCAATTTGTGTCTATTTTACCCTTGCTACTATTTATTTTTCAATTTCTGAATAACTTATAATTAATAGGGGTGATATAGTAAAATTACTCATTTATTTATTGTTTCTTAAGAAGTGTGACAAGTCAAACATGGACAAGTAAAGTTGAACCGAGGAAGTATGTGATATAGTTGTAGGTTACTTACCATTTTAAAAAGTTAAATTTTGTTTATGATACTTGAGTAGTCAAGAGTCTATCAAAAATAGCTTCTTTAGCTTCACAAAATAAGAATAAAGAAAACTTCACTTGTAAAATTATATAAAATATGTTATTGCTGTAAAACCATTATTCTTCACCATTAAATCATTTTACTACTAGTAAAAAAAAATAGGAGGAGGAGTTTTAAGGATCACTTGGTGATAAAAGTAGAATATCTCAATTAATGTAGTGGGCCAATACCAAAGATTTCTTTGTTGAATCTTGATACTACATTTGATATCTCCATTGACCTTGGAAAATATATTGTTAGACAACAATCTTAATTTTTGCATTTGTCTCCAATTTTTCTTAATCCATTCAATATGTTTTCAATTGCCTTATTGATTTGATTTATCAACCTCTTCTATACTGTTTCCTTTTTAATATTTCCAACTTAATTGAATGTACATTATCAATGGCCATCCAAGGCTATAGTACTGTATCTGGAGGCAAGATTAGACCTAATTATTTGCCTTATTGAATTAAAAAATAAAAAGAGTTTTAACAGAGCTAATTAGAGCTATAAATAAAACAAAGAAAAAGAGATTTTCTTTTTCTTAATTTATCACTTGTATAGGCACGTATCTATCTTTCTAATCAATACTTTCGTTTCCAAACGACAAATTACTATAAGTGATATTTTTTTGACACTATATAATACAATGTATTACAAAATAATTGTAATGACCTGATTCCGTCGTTAGGGAAAAGCCAATGGAGAAAGAGTTGGGGTCAGAAAACTTTTCGTAGTAACTTGGAATTTCCCAACCTAGTCCAGATTTGGACGAAATCGGAGTCAGTAAAGTCTAGGGAAATCTGGTAACAATTGGTTGATTTAATTATGATTTTGATTACATGAGTGGATAGCTAAGACATTAAGGAACCCGTACGACTTTACGGAATCGAATTCGGGCGAGTAGAACTCCCGAAAATGATCTTAGCGTGAACAGGTGGTCTTTGAATGTCAAGGGTTGAAGGTGTGTTGTGAAATGGGGGCTTGGAATTCAAATTCCAGCATTCTGTCTCCGTGCATGCCGCCGTAGCGGGATTGATGCCGCTGTAGCGGAGCAACTGTAGCGGGATGGGTCCCGCCGTAGTGGGATGGGTCCCGCCGTAGCGGGACAGACGCGACTTAAATAGGGTAAAACCCCCCCAAAAATGTTATTTTCTGCAAAAGTTCGTTCTTGAGAGCTAAGAAACGACCCATGGCTATTTCTTGAAGGTTTTTCACCTCTTCTAGCACTAAAGGTAAGGATTTTACTCCCCTAATCCATTTTTCGATCCATAGAATATAAATTCATGGGTAATTATCGATGGGAGAGGGTTTGATCTGGGAATTATGGTGAAAAAAGCCCTAATCTGGATATGGGGATCAAGGGTTTGGTCTAGGGTTATTGGGTTTGTTATAATTCGGATAATTAGACCTTTAATTGTTGATCCTTGCATATAAATTGTTGTTTGTAGACCTAGAACAAGCAAAGAGAATCCGGAAAGGGGAGATTCAAGTGCCTTAGGGGATTCAATCTTGGATTCAAGGTAGGTGATGATTGTGATTTCATGTTGGTGTGAATATATGTTTGTAATTGCTTCATTGTAATGCATGTATGTATGCGAATGTTGCATTATGATCACCCTAATCGTAAATGAGGATAATTAGATAATTGTATGCCATGAATCACCTCTTGTTGTATGATTGTGAGAATATACATTGTGATTGTGATTGTGGTTTGTTGAATGGATCGGGTGTTACGTTCCGACACACTAAATATGGGATCAGTTGTCATGTTCCGGCATAAATATGGGATTGCTTGCCACATTCCGGCATAAATATGGGATCGGTTGCTACGTTTCGACATAAACATTGGATCGAGTACCACGAACCGGTACACTAACAGTTTGGGTTTGGGTTCCATGAGAGGACCATTGAATTGGGTTTCGTGAGAGGACCATTGAATTATGTTGTGTATCTACTTGTGTTGATTACGTTCATATCTAATGGTGATTGAGGTTGAAAGACTGTTTGTTGCTCTAAAATGATAACCAATGTGTATTATTGAGAACGTGGAATGCTACATTGATCCTGAAAAGATGACTAATATTGTATATGTTCGATATGTGCCTGTTTATAATGTTGTGGTTACTTATATATGTTTCACTTAATGGGATAGCCGCGTGATTCCACCAGTACACGGTGGTTCTGTACTGATACTGTACTTGCTCTTATTTTTGTTGAGTACAGGGCATCTTTAGGCGCTATTGATAGACTTCAGCTAGGTGACTATTGAACGTGACCGGATTCAAGGGTGAGCCAGTTCTTTCAGGCTGTCATGGATCTCTCTTGTTTAAATCCACTCTTTTCGGACTCAGACTATTTGTTTAAGGTGTTTGTTTAGTTTCGGGGTTGTACCCCTTGTTCTTAGACTTGTCGTTAGTAGAGTTTTGGTACAATGACTTTCAGGTTCTAGGGGTTGTTCTTCCGCATTAGTTTGACTAGTTTATTAAAACCTTTGGAGTTTATGGAAACTCTATATAAATTCTGCATTTAAATATGCTTCTGTATCTTTAAATGCCTTAATTTTCATAAAATTTGTTAGTTTGGGTTGTAGTAATGGTTCTCCCACCGGAAGGTTAGTGTAGGTGTCAATCACGACGGTCTGAGTCGTGACAATAATTAGTGAGTATTTATGGATAATTAGTTAGTGAGCCTTGATTATTATATACTAGGGAACATGTCCGCGCTTCGCGCCAGGATTAGTAGATATGTGTTAGGATGTTTTTTATTTTGGATTAATTATATCATTATATTATTTGAGCATATCACTATCTTTTCATTTGAAATGATGATACATAATGAAACTTATCAAATTTAGTATCTATTTAATGTGAATAATACATTCTTAATGAATAAGTCAGAATATATACTCTATTAAAAAATACTTTATTTTCATTGCTAAATATATAAATACATCAACAACGGCCCAACATTCTTTATTAGATTGATGTTTAGAGAATATATTCTCTAATCATAATTTATTTCAGCTCCCTATTACATAGAAACCAATACAAGACGTCATGTCATTCTTTGTTTGTTTGATCTTATGAAACTCCTCTGTATATATATTTTTTCAATTGCTCTTGTTCCTTTCTAAAATATGTAATTCTGTCACGACCCGAGTTCTCGAGTTATGACGGCACCTACTATACCCTACCAGTAGGTAAGCCAACCCGCAACCCAGAACATCAAGCAATGAGCGAAAGGGCAGAAACTAGCGAAAACAATAATCTAAACAAGGCGGAAACAAACCAAAATAAATATATACAGAAATCTCTTCCAGAACCTGGAAGTCACTAGTACAGAGCTATCTAATAAATAGTACAAGTCCCAAAAATGGACCACAACAAAGCGTGTCTCAAAGGCAACAAGACTAGCTAAAGCAAAAGAAGGAGACAAGACAAACCCAAAATGCCAAGTGCTCGCCCTCGTATCTGAATCACAGCTGCAAAAGAAGGCTGGAACTACTCACCAATGGTAACTGGTACTAGGACCTGCATCACGAACTAGATGCAGAGCGTAGCATGAGTACCAAACAACAGGTACTCAATAGGCATCACAGGCAGACTGAGCAAAAAGGGTAAAAACAATAAGAAATGATAGAATCTAGACACAGAGAGGTCAAAGCGGATGTGAAAAGAAAGCACACGAGCATACCAGAAACAAACTAAGTACAACTAAACTAAACCTAACTGGACCCCCATAAGCCCAGAAAGTACACTCGCGCGCAAGTTTAAGTAAAACCTAAACGAACCCCCATAAGCCCGACAGGTACATAGAATAGCTAAGCCTATTGAGAAAGAAGAAAACCGGGCTCCTAGCCCAAAGTAACAAAGATAATCCATCAGACACCACCCAGCTAGCAGTGCACGCCCAGCCCATCTAGAAAGAGTAACCCTAAGGGGCACCCAACCAAACAGTCCACTCCCAGCCCAGCTAGAAAGAGGGACCCGTGAGTGAAGTAGATATCGCGAGTCGTCCTACCATGCAGTCAACTCCAAGCCCAGCTAGAAAGAGCGATCCGGGGACACCCAGCCAGCAGCCCACTCCCAGCCCAGCTAGAAAGAGAGGCCCGGGAGAGATCGCCGATATCACCGAGTCTACCCAGCCAACGATACACTCCCAGCCCAGCTAGAAAGAACGACCCCGGGGGTGATGGTATCTCCAATAGGATCCAATTAAACAACAACCACCGTGGAACGCCGTCCACTCTAAGAAATCACAGAAAAGGCTCCAAGCCTATACTATCTCAATTTCACATCTCTAGTGATGCACTAAACCTTCGAGAACGCGTTAGAACTAGAGGGAGAAGATACAGAAGTGCAGCAAGCAGCGATAACGCCTAATCTAAGGCTCAAACTATCAGACTCAACTCTGTTACTCCAGTCTACAAGGAGCTAAGTCATCCGAACGACGTCGGCAGAAAGTCAAGGCTATCCAGCCCACACGGGTCATAAGTCTAAGGCAGTTAGCCTAACCTAGACTAAGGACATCATGCTTACAGTTAAGGATAAACAAGGCATACAAGCATACAATAGCATTTAGCACATAAGCATGCAACTCTACTAAACCAGTTAACATGATACTACACCCGAAATATGGCCAATCAATCATAACATAAGGTATCTAATCAAAGTAAAGTAGGAAACTGGTACCCAACCCCAATTCACTCCAATCGACATGCTTTTACACAATTAAACTCAATCTAAAATAAAGGAAGTCGTAGCCTACATGAAGGTTGACCGTGTGCGCTCCAAATCACTTTGTCGGAGCTTTTCCTTCCCAAATGACCCTTGAATGTTGTCACTCTATCAAATATAGGATCCCAACATTACTACGCTCGTTTAGACACCAAAATCAAAACAAATGGAGACGGGTCAATTTTGGAGTAAAAACGAGAATCGCCGGACCCACACCGAACTGTTCAAATTTGACTCTGTCAAGAGACCCAAAACAGCACCCCAAACTTGTGTTCCAAAATGGAACACAATTCGAGGCTCAAAACACAACAAAAACCAACAAACAAGAAAACCACACTTTAATCAACTTAAAAGAAAACAACAGCAGTCTAAACTCAAAATTAACGAGAATCGAAAGGTGCCCAGCACTCCTTGGACACTCCACGACGAATCCACGACAATTCCCAACACGTGGGACTTCGAATCACCCAAACCGAGCTAAAATGAAAGAAATATGACCAAAACAAGAATGCCAAAAACAAAGGCTCGAAAAAGGTACAGCAGTCAGGTTAATCGCGAAATTACTTCGAACTACGCGCACCCGACAACTTCCGAACACTCTACAGCGAAGCCACCAAAAATACGAAGCTCCCGCACTTCGAATTGCCTAATTCGGATAAGAGATAAGAGAGAGATGAGGTTTTTAAGTTTGGAAGAGGTTGCTGATAATCTGCATTTTATAGCAGATTTTTCTGTAATTTTTCCCAAAACTTAAAAACTCCGACAGGGTGCTACGAACTCGTTCGGAACCCCGTGCACGCAAACAAGATATACAACCATACCAAATTCGATAATTCGAACTCAATGGCATAGTCGAAATTTCCATACGAGGTCATCTTGACAAAAAGTGGGTCCCACACCTAAATGTCATTTTAAGTCAAAAACCACAAAAGGGCTCAGAAAAATATCGGGACACAAAAGAAGGGTCAATCTAGACCAAACTTGACATTCCAGAGCTAACTACGCTGACGGAATTCTCATCGGAGCGCGTTTACTCAGAATGTTGACTAAAGTCAAACTTAGGCTTAAAGTTAAAGTTAAAACGCCTAACCGCACGACTCACACTGAAAACCTCGGGAGTCATGTCGACCATGCTACTAGCCTAAAATGACCCTTCCGGAGCTGATAGAATTGTCAGAATTGGATTCTGATGTCATCTTCTTGAACTTTTGATCGAAAATGATCGTTCAAGGTTCATAAGCTCCAAAAACACTAAAACTCTTACAATAACCAAACGAACGACCAGGTGACCGAACTGTCAGTTCCAGTAAGTCATAAATGACTTGGGGTCGCTACAGGAATGCTCTAAACGACACATAGAAGGAAAAACACAGAAATGACCTCGAGGGTCATTACAATATGATCATTCAAGGTTCATAAGCTCCAAAAACACTAAAACTCGCACAATAACCAAATGAACGACCAGGTGACCGAACTGTCAGTCCCAACAAGTCATAAATGACTTGGGGTCGCTACAGGAAGGTTCTAAACGACACATAGAAGGAAAAACACAGAAATGACCTCGAGGGTCATTACAAATTCCCTCTTGCATAATATTTTCATACATCACTTTAATCGATTTGCTTGATTGTTCAATTGTATCTATATTCAAGAATAAATATTTAGAAGAAAAATTTAATATAGTCATGAATATTATCATTAATATTTTACCTTGACAATTCTCTGATCCTTATATTTTTTTATCCATTGTAGTACTTCTGTATAAGTATTTGTCAAAATCAAACTAAAGATAGAGTATTGCAATAAATGGTAAGTTCCATATAATAATATTGGATATTGAAAAACTAACCTCAATTAACCACTATGAGCCAATGTTGACTATGAAGATAAATGGTGTGTGTGGATCTTTATTATTTTGTTTGTGGTATTTATACCACTTTTTTTATTTATTGGTTGTGCTACCATTTAATTGTATGAATTAATTATTTGGATTTGTTAAATGTCTGTGTAAAGGTAAGTGTGAAAATTTTGTAAATAATTGGAGGAAAGTTGGGGATTCGTATTGTTTTTATTTATTTATTATGAAATATATGGTATGAATTTATTATGGAGATATAGTAAATAAAAAGGTGTAGAGGAATATATATATATAGATAAGTTTTCACATTGATCATGTAGATCAACGTGAATATTTTGAAATTAAAAAATAAGTGTATTTTACAACTTTTTCCATTGGTTGTGATCTCCATTTATTCTTTTAAATAATGAGATTATTTATGAAATTGTTAAATCTTGATATAAAAATAAGTGTAAGACATTTTGAGAAAGAATAGGCAAAAAGGTTGAATTTTTTTTTTTTAAATTAATTCAGGTAAAGTTGTAGAGAGTATCGCAAGAGAGCATGAGTGTCTTTGTCAGAGGGTAAAATATGAGGTACGCACTTGTTTGTGTTACTAATTTGTTATATAAACAAAGGGAAAGGTGGACAAAAATTGCTTAGTATGGTGTTATTGTATAGAAAGTAATCCACACATATTAGATCATGATATGGCGCTACACAAATCTTGGGATTTAAAAGATTTTTATAGATTCAATTAAAAATACTACTAAGATTTTCAATGATATCCCTGGATGTAATTTAACTTTAATCGCGCATCCATGAAAACACCAACGGCATGAACATGAAAGAAATAATTATATGTTGATATCATTATTTTAAAGTTATAACTGAAGATTGATGTCTCAATTTAAGAAAATATCTTTTTTTTCATCTCTCCTCATCATTGCTACTACAATTTATTACATTTTCTACCTTCTATTTTTATAATTTTTAAATTTTTTTTTTATATCTCTCCAGTTTATTACCATAATTAATTATTCTTATTCACAAAATTTTCTTTTTCCTTAATAAGTTTTTTTCCTTTAATTTATAAAATTTAAATAAAAAATAAATCTCAAATATTTTCTTTTTCTTTTTTCGTGATATTACTGCAACCTGTTATATTTTTTTATTTCTTCTCATTGTTACTATAAAAAAAAATCATTTTCCCACCTTCTATTTCTAAGGTTTTCTAAATTAAATCTTATTTATCTCTCATTCTTATTATCATAACTATTAAATTATTATTATTATTATTCTCCAAATTTCTCTTTTTTTCTTAATTTTTCTCTCTTGACCTATAAAATATATATAAAAAAAGAATAAAAAATATCTCTTTGACCAAAAATCATAGTTCTCCTTTTTCTTCTTTTCTTGAGTTTTTAAATATTTTTTTATTTATATTTTATGTTAAAAAAACTCAAAAGAAGTTATAAAATAGTGTCTAACTTAATATTTTTTTAAGACATAATTATGATACTCATCTTTATATTATTATTATATTATGATAAATATATTTACCTTATTTATCTCTCTTCTCTTTATTGTCTTTCATCTCTCCTTATCATCAATTTACCCTCTTTTTTTTCTTAAATTCGTTTTTTAACCTTTCATTTTTATAGTTTTTTAAAGATAAAAAATCTTATTATCTCTCCACCTTATTATCATAAACTCAAAAAATTTACAAAATAGTGTCTTATTTAATACAATATTTTTTAACATAGTTATGATACTCACATTTATACTATTACATTATGATAAATATATTTACCTTATTTATCTCTCTTCTCATCATTACTACGATTTATTGCCTTTCATGTCTCCTTGTCATTACTACAATTTATTATTTTTTATTAATTTCATCTCTCCTCATCATTGCTACTACAATTTATTACATTTTCTACCTTCTATTTTTATAATTTTTAAAATATTTTTTTATTTATCTCTCCAGTTTATTAGCATAATTAGTTATTCTTATTCACAAAATTTTCTTTTTCCTCAATAATTTTTTTTCCTTTGATTTATAAAATTTGAATAAAAAATAAATCTCAAATATTTTATTTTTCTTTTTTCGTGATATTACTGCAACCTGTTATATTTTTTTATTTCTTCTCATTGTTACTATAGAAAAAAATTAATTTATCTTCCCACCTTCTATTTCTAAGGTTTTCTCAATTAAATCTTATTTATCTCTCCTTCTTATTATGGCTGGCAACGGGATCGGAACCGGGACTACCGGACCGGTACGGACCGGAACCGGGCACCACGGGCCAGAACCGAACCGGAACCGGTAATTCCGGAAAAAAATCAGTGTACCCGTCCTGGACCGGCAACGGACCGGTACCGGACCGGACCAGAAACCGGGTCCCAACTGTTATAATTTTTAAAAAAAATTATTAAAATTAAAAAATTAGGAACATTACACAAATAATATTAAAACTCTTATAATTTTATTAGAAGCAAAAAAATTTATACTTTTAAAGTTTTAAATACAAACTTCCAAACTTTAAAGGTATAAAAGTTTAAATTTCATAATTTAAAACTTTGAAAATTTAAATTCAAACTTTAAAACTATAAAACTATAAAAGTTTGAAAATTTAAATTCAAACTTTAAAACTATAAAACTTTAAATTTTAC
>JAJOOF010013362.1:0-17000 GCA_029582545.1 Solanum lignicaule
TTCTGATATTGCTTCCCCTCCACCCTTACCACTATCGGGTGAATTGGAATTTATGGTGGAACCTGAAAAAGTTTTATCGCATCGTTGGGTGAAAGAGTCGGGAGTGCCAACTCTGGAATTACTTATTCAATGGCGTCGTCGTCTTGTTGAAGGGGCTAGTTGGGAAGACTATGACTTGCTTGCTGTTCAATTTCCTCTGTTCTGCCTTGAGGACAAGGCATCTTTTCAGGGGGGATGCACTGATACCAACCCACCTCTCAAGACATATTTTAGAAGGAAATATCGACAAAATAATAAAGAGTTGAATTCTGGACAAACAACTGCTACAACAGTTGTGTAGCAGTTATCTAGCAGTTGTCTAGCAGTTATTATTCCTAATTTATAGTTTATAGTGTCAGTCTTATCCTTTTATGTTCTCTATATATATGTAATCAGGATTAGTTATTGGTATTATGTAATTAAGAATCAAAACTAATATTTTCTGGAGTCTTGTCCTCTCCATACGGACAACTTTATCTGTATAGTTGTGTTTAATATACTTGCACAAACTATTTACAGTAAATCTACTTGTTTTGTTCTATTTTGTCGGATCTCTACTTCTGGTTACTATCAGGATCGCTATAGGTACGCTCTAAACAACGATAATGATGCAATAAGGAGAAAATGACTTGGAAAGTCATGATAGTTTTGTAGTAACAATCATTTGTAGACTTGATTTCTGAGATGACTTGTGAGATAGTGAGAGACGAAGAATTGCGATGTGAGAGAGTGGTAAAATAGTAAAAAGGATTTAAAAATGAGAGAATCAAGTATTTGTCACGTTAATTATTTTAAGAAATAGTGGCGGCTAAGATAACCCCCACATTTAATATGATTTTGTGGAGGTTATAATAACCCCCACAATTAAACCTCCACAAATCCTATCCTTTTTTGTAGTGTTTGATTTGAGTAGGTTCACACACAACTCCATAATTTGGATCGTGACACTTGGAGATCCCTTTGGCACCTTGGCTGGAGAAGGAGTTTGTTGGGTCGTTGCTAATATTTTCCGTACAAAGTTCATTAGCCTTATCCTATTCTATTTAAATTTTGATTCCTATTTGAAATTGATTTTGATTTATATTTGAAAAATTGGTTTTCACTTTAAGAGAGAGTTATTCATTATCTAAAAATAGAGAAATCTTTGAAATTATTTTCATGTTCCTATGTATCCGTCTTTGAAATATTTTTTTAGAATGTAAAGAGTTGTTTGAGAGAGTTACTATAGGATAAAATGGGAGGAAACATTGCTCTTTCTTTGGAAAATATTTTGTGTGAACCAACCTTCTTTAAATTATAATTTTTGCTTCGTACACAGTTAAATTGATCTGATTTTTGAGCCAAGAGTCTTCAATATTTCGTTCTTTAATTGATTTGTTGCTGCTATTGTATTGGCTTATTTGACCCCTGTTGTGTAGCGATTTTGGATAATATATATAATTTCTTATTTTTATGGTGAAGCTTTTTGAATCTTTGAGATCTCGTGATTTTTACCTTTGATTTGAAGGATTTTTCATGTTAAAACTTAGGGTGTGTTTGGTATACGAAAATTAACTTATTTTTTCTTCAAATTTAAGAAAAATGAATTTCCTCTAAAAATCAAGGATAACATTTTCCAAAACTCGCCTCCTAACTAAATTATAATTTTTTTCTTACCTTACTCAAACCCCAACCCTCCCCATCCAAAAAAAATTAAATTTAAAAATTGTCTTTTTTATTTAATTTCAAATATTTTTTACCCCTACGCCCAAACTTGCCCCCACCTCCCCCCTCTCTCCAAAAAAATTAAAAATCTAAGAAAATATTTTTTTCAAAAATATTTGAAATTTCAAGATTTTTTCCACCCCACCAACCCCGACCACCCCTACCCCTCTCCCCCCACAAAATAAAAATATTTTTATTTTTGAAAAATATTTTAAGAACTTCAGTTTTTACCCCTACACCCTACCAACCCCCTCCCTCTCCCATTTTTTTTATTTATGTTTGTTTTTGAAAAATATCTCAAATTTTAAAAATTTCATTTATCACCCCATCCCTACAACGACCTCGAAAAAATATTTAAAAGTTTATTTTTAAAAAATATTTTAAAATTTTCATTTTCTTATCCCCCCCTGCCCACACACACACACACACACACTTTTTTTAATTTCAAATTTCAGTTTGAAAGTCAGGTTTGAGTTGGATGTGGTCGGGCTCCGGTTCGAAAGTCGAGGTCGAATTTCGATTTGAAAGTCGAGGTCGAATTTCGATTTGAAATCCAAATTTTAGGTCAAAAGTTGAGTTCTGATCAAAAGTTGGGTCCTGTATCGGTTGTCGGGATCAAATCCCGGATCGGCCGTCGGGGTCGCGTCTAGGTTCAAGTGTCAGGGTTTGGTCCCAGTTTGAATGTCAGGTCTCGGGTTGAAAGTCGGGGTCAATTATTAGGGTTGGATTTTGGAACAGTTGTCGGGGTCGTGTCCTAGTTCAGGTGTCAGTGTCAGGTCCTAGATCGATTATCGAGATTGGTTTTTGGGTCAAAAATTATTTTCCTAAAGCATATTTTATCCTCTAGCCAAAATAAAAGATATTTTCTAGAAAATATTTTTCTTTCACCAACCAAACACTAAAAAATATTTTTCAAAAAATATTTTCTACTCACCAACCAAACATGAGAAAATATGTTAGAAATCCACTTGTTTTCCAAGAAAACATTTTCTAGAAAAAGTGAATAACATTTCCTTCATACCAAACCACCTTTGTCTGTTTGGAAAGTCACCTGGTAATTGAAATTGGTGTAATTATTAAGGTAGTAATTACCAGCCTAGTAAATACACTGACATGCTTGTTTGTCATAGTATAATTATAATGTAATTACACATGTCCTGTTTGGATGTACAATTGTAATATTAAGATTATATTAAATTTTAAAAATAAAATTTAATTATTTGGAATCTATATTAGAAAAATAAGAAACTTTATAAATGATATTACATCAAATATTTAAGATTTATATATTGTCTTTTGAAAATATATTAATTCATAAGCATATGTTCTTAACTAGTATTATGCAAAAATAATTGATTTATATTTTTCAAATTAGTGTATTTCAATCGAATTAATCATAAAAACTAAAAGTACAAGATTTCTATAAACATCATGAAATGCATGTTTGACAAAAAGATTAATATTATAAACGAAATGCCTCAGATTATTAAAATATTTGACAAAAAGATAATATATCAAGTCTAACAAAAAATAAATGACTTTCAATGTGAAGTTTTAAGTCAATACTACTAAAACAAATGAAACTAAGAATATAACAAAAGTTCTAAATGCAAAACAAAAAATTTAACATAATACTCTTATGTCAAATTTCAACACAACATACACAAATATGATTTAAAAGAACAGGAAAACATAAGTCTCTAACCTTAATCAACAATGAATTACTTAAAAATTAGACTACTAACAAAATTATGCTAATTGAAAAAATAAACATAGCATAAAAAATAGATAAAACGAAAATTGCATGGAATCACATAAAGTAAAGGTTGAGAATGAGAAGGAAATGAAATAATAATAATAATAATAATAATAATAATAATAATAATAATAACAATAATAATAATAATAATAATAATAATAATAATAATAATAATAATAATAATAATAATAATAATAAAGGAACTTTTAGAAATATTTAGAATAAAAAAAAGAAAAAAAAAGAAAATTGAAATAAAAAATAAAAATAGAAATAGAAATAAAAAGAAGAAAAAAGTAATAAGTTTGTAATTACACGATGTAAATACCAGCAATTTACAGTCTCTCCCTGAGAATCGTAGAGTGTGATTACCCCGCCAATTACACCCAACTATTGTTGATCAAGTAATTACATGACCAACCAAACACACCAAACAGTGTAATTACACCAAATTCAATCACCAGACTGACTTTCCAAACAGACCCTGTGTTCTTTATTTTCCCTATTTTTTTTCGCTTTGCCTCGTTTCGACATGACAAAAGGCAATATTTATAAGAAAATACTGGAGCTCAAAGAACATCAAAATTTTCTTCTTCTATTGAATTGATATTATATGGGTACATTGTGGATTAGTTTTGTTACTAGCTAGTATATGAGAGGAACTATTAATTAAATAAGACGTTAACATTAAGATTTGATATAATATTTTTTATTTCTAGTTTAAGGCTAGAAAAAAAGATGAGTAATGTGTTAGAGTTATATGAAGAGACATTTATATGGGTCTCAACGATTGCAAAGCAATATTGTTGCAAATATAAATAGGATAAGGGAATGAGTTCCATGTGGGTTTGCTACTACGGTAAATAATTGTTTGGTATGAAGTATAAGGGATAACAATTTCAGAATAAAATGAAGGACTATTTTATTCTGTGTTTGATTGAAGGTATTGATTGAAGGTATTAGACAATTCTGAAATTATTTATCTCACCATTTATACTTTAGTGATGAAATAAATTATCACATATACATGATAGAATAACTTATCTCAGAATAATCAATTTCGAAATAACTTATTCTCGATCCCTAATTTCTTTAAAAAGATTTGTACATAAATAGCTAGTAGTTTTTAATTATAATATGCAAGCAAAAGTAAACAATATTATATGGAATTATTCAGTTGAAAATAATAAAAAGCAGATCGGATTGTAGAATATTAAATAATAAAAACACAAGAAGAAGCTTTGTTACCAAAAGGCAACTACCCTTATCATTCGGATCAACCAATCAAGAGTGATATTAATTATGGTATTAATTAAGTACTTTATTTACTGAACAGGTATGTACTATGATTGAGTGTGAATCACATCAGATATTATATAGCTACATATGTATTTATTGAATTAAATTTCAGAGCAGGGTTGGACCTATGTGGGTGTCAGGGGTTCGACCAAACCCCCTCGGCAAATTTTTTTTACAGTATATATAAGGTAGATTTTCAATATTTTTGTTATTATGTATATATTAAAATTTTGAACCACCTAAATTAAAGAAGGGAGAGTCCAATGGTACTAGACTATGCAACATGGGCCGCGAATGATATTCTCAGTTTGCAGGTTCAATTCCTGTTAGGTGCGTAGGCTATCTAATTTCTTAAAATTTAATTCTTTGGAGTTTGTACTTTTTGCTCTAGTTCACATATTTATATTTTTATTTTTCAAGCCGCCTGAGTGAAAAATCTGAATCCGTCACTGTTACAACGAATTTATATATTCTAGCCTGACCAAATGTGTTCAAACATAAATGTATGTATTATTTATTATTCATGTAAGCAGTAGGTTTCTAAAATGCTTTTGTTATGAATATCATTTTTCAACAATTGACATCATGTAATCTTTCACGATGTTTTTTTTTTTTGGCTTAGCTTTTGCCTCAAATATTTCTTCCTTATTTTGAATCCATGCTACAAAAAGTAACTTGTTTACTATGTTTTTCATTGTCACGAGAGTACATTGACTCACTAGAAAAAGTGAAAGTGTGGTTAGATTGACTTTGAATGGAAAAGGGTTTAATTATAGGGGTATAGTGCCGACAACATGAACCCATATTTTGGTAATTCACCCAATTTGCTAATATTTTAAAGGTCTGGGTGACTAATTTTTTTAAATGGATAAAATATAAGATTATATTCATATTCAACCCACATAAATATGAGTATTTATGGGTAAAATATGAATAAAAATATTTTCAAATCAACTTATTTTTCTCAATTATAAGAAAAATGACCCATCTCCAAAAAGTCAGGAGAATATATTTCAAAATTCTTTTTGAACTGCACACCTCAATTTTCCACCGTAACTCAAGTCTCAAGTACCGATCCTCGATACTAATCTAAACTTTGACTATTGATTCTCGATTCGATACCCGACTGCCGACCTCGATTTGAGACTTAACTCTCGAGTTTCAGGTCGAATCGAGATTGAATCACAATTTGAATATCAAATCCCGGGTCAAGATTTAAGGTCAGATTATAAGTCTGGTCTCGGGATTGGGTCTGGACTTAGATGTTGCGATGGAGTTTCAAATCGAGAGTCGAGGTCAGGTACAAACAAGTGTTAGGTTCTGGTTTCAGATTGGTCGTTGAGGGTGGGTGTAAGGTCCCGATTTAGAAGTTGGTTCCCAAGTTGAGTGTCGGAGTTAGGTCCCAATTTGAAAGTCGAATCTTGAATTGAGTGTCGGGTCTTGGATCCATCATCATGGTCCGGTGTCAACGTCGAATCGAAGTTTAAATGTCGGGTACTAGATCAAATGTCGGGGTCGGGTCCCGATTCAAAAGTTGGATCTCGGGATTAGATCTTGGTTTGAATGTAGGGTCCTAAATCTGGTGTCACGTTCCAGTTCATATCTCAGGTTGGGGTCGAATATCAGGTCAGGAGACGAGTTTCGGGGAGGTTGGGTCCCAAATCAAGTGTCGTGTTCTGGTCTCAGATCGATGGTCGAGGTCGGGTAAAGGTCGAATCCTACTTTAGAAGTCAGGTCTCAATAGGGTGTGGAGGTCGAATATCGATTCAGAAGTCAGGTCTCCAGATTGGGAGTTTGTATCAGATCCTAATGCAAAATTTAGGTCCAAGTTCGAATGTCATCGGATCCAGTTTAAAAATTGATCCCCACTCGAGGTTAGGTTTCGATTCGAATCTTAGGTTGGGGTCAGATCCCGAGTCAATATTTGTAACATCTCACTAATTTAAATAACTAGGAATAAGTTAAGAATTGGAAATAGTCATTTTTGGAAAGAATATAAAAATCTAGAAATTTGTTAAGTATGTTAAGTTGAGTTTTTTGATCAACTTCAAACGATCATAACTCCTAGCTCAGGATGATTTAGGTGTGGTTCCAGGTATCATAGGAAATATCTTGGAATAATATTTTCAACGCCGTCGAGTTTGCGCGATTCCGAGTTCATATGAGTGAATATGACCATTGGAAGTTGGACTGTTCGATTCAGGAAAGTCCAATCCGGATTTTGGAAGGGTTGTTTGGTCTTTTCCATACCCAACTTAATTAATTCATTTTTGGTAATATTTTTAAGGCCTAAACTGATAGAATTAAGTTTACGCTTTGGAAAAATAGAGTTAGAGTTTTTGGAGAAAGAATGCAAGAGGAGAAGAAAGGAGAAAAGAGCCAAGATCATCGTTCGTAAGGTTTCACTTGTGGATTTCGTCACGAGGTGATTCCTACAAGGTATGTGAGATCACATAGCACTGAATTAGTTCACCCACGCGCCAACCATGATTCAATTCAGCGAAGTTATATAGTTTTGAAAGTAAATCCTATGAGTTCTTGATGATAATTCGATTGAAATCTTGTGGGTTTTTGTTGTTGAAGTTTCTTGAGTTTGATTCATGATTTTAGTTGTGATTTTGAGTAGAATCTGACGTATTTTGATGGTTTAGTCGATTCTAAATGTTTGGGGAAAGAACCATTGGAGTTTAGAGTTGAAAAATGAGCAAGAAAAATCGTAGAACACCTGGGGAAAGGGGTGGGGAGTCGCGCCAGCCAGCGCGCCCCAAAAGGTTCTCTGAGGTTTCACCCTTGGGGAGCCGCGCCAGCCAGCGCGCCCCAGGTCCGTCTCAGAATTCTACCCTTTGGCGTCCGCGCCTCTCAGAGCGTCAGAGACGCCAGTTCTTCCCATTCCTCCCCCAACTTTTCGTAATAGTTCCTTAGCAATGTACCTATGTTTTCTAGTTGATTCCAACACTCATAGGTACATCTAAACATCATGAAATCATCCATAAACATGAGATCATGAACCTTGAATCCATAATTCAATTCAAGGAAAGTTAAGAGTCAAATCTAGAAGTTAAGAAGCAAGTCATGAGAAGTTTATAAAAGTTTTCAAAAGTCTTTCACAAACATTTTAACTTTGTTTTAAGACTTAAGTTTTAAGTTAAGCAAAGAGTAAAGAGTTGAGTTCATTTCTCAAAAAGTTATAAGGGAACTAAGTATTCCTAAGAGTTTAAAATGTTTTTCACATTTGAACAAGAAAGGGAAACATCGATTTCCAAGAGAGCTTTTAAGCTAAGTTTTGAGTAAATTATCTCAAACCAAAGAAATAAGTTTGTTTTAAAAACATATGAGCTAAGTATATTTTGGGAGTAGTATTGAGCATCGATATAGGGATGCGAGTTCTTATTAACTCAAGACTCCATAAACCATGTAGCCATCATGGGTAGTAAAGGATCATATTTTTAGATGACTCCTTAAGTTGATTTTTAGCATAGACTAGTGGATCCACTTAGTTAAGGCGTTCTATATGACGACAAAGTATAGGACATCTCTGGCAGCGTGGGCAAGACTTAGAAAATCTCCCACAAAAACTATATTACTTTATTATATGAGTAAAGTTGAGTTTGTTATTGCATTTTCTTTAACGAACTAAGTTGTTTTCCACTGTTTTACAAGCTTATATATATATATATATATAAATATATATTATTGCGTATGCTTTATTGCTTTATATTGAGTTAAGTTATTCAGGAGTAGAGTAAAGCCAAGGTAAGTGTTCCTTTCAGATTCTTTTCAAGCCTATGTTGTGTTTAGCATTCCAACTCGCATACTCGTATATTGAATGTGCTGATGCCAGTTGGCCTGCATCTTCTTATGATGCAGACACATGTAACCAGGATCATCACCCAGCGCCTCGATGATCTAGTTGAGCACTCAGAGTTAGTTGGTGAGCCTCCTTGTATTCCAAAGGACTCATTTTGCTTTGCTTTCAGTATTTCATTGTTAGGATTATCAGGGGTCTTGTCCCGACATTCCTCTTTGTTTTAGAGGCTTCATAGACAGTTAGTAATTCAGTTGTCTTTACATTATCATTTCATATGTTAAGACTTGAGTTGCCATATTGGCCAAGTTGAATGTTGACTTTTAAACATTCTAAGTTATTTTATTTAACAATTGAGTAAGTGCATTTGATCATTGTAATAATGCTTAGTCTTCCGCTGACTAAGTAAGCCAAGCCAAGGGTTCGCTTGAGGCCAACAATGGTTCTCGAGTGTCAGCCACGTTCGGGGTGTTGGCGCGGGGCGTGACAATATTTAAGGTCGAGTCCAAATGAGGTGTTGGATTTGGATCCATGATCGATCGTCGAGGTCAAGTGTCGGGGTCGAATCTCGATTTGGAAGTTGGGTCTCAGATAGAGTGTCGGGACCTAGATTGAGTGTCGGGGTTGATTCCGAATGTCAGGTCCCAAGCCTAATGTCGGGTCCCAAGCCAAATGTCAGGGTTAGGTCCTCGAGTCAGAAGTCAAGTTCTGAGTCAAGAGTTTGTGTCGGGTCCCAATTCGGAAGACGGGTCTCAGGTCAGATTTCAGAACTGGGTCCCGATTTGGAAGTTAGGTTTCACGTCGATGTCAAATTTAGAGTCCTTTTGCATTGGATTAAAAGTTAACTTTTAAGTCATTTTTAGCTTTTGAAAGTCTTTGACAAGGTTAAAAATAACTTAAAATAAGTTTAAATGACTTAAAAAAAGTAAAAAATCAAAAGCAGGTCCCCCTTACTTTTTATTTTTTTGACTTAAAAGTCATTTAAGTTTGACTTTTTATTTTTTTACTTAAAAGCTATTCCTCCATCTCAAAAAGAATAATTTCTTTTCCTTTTTAGTCTGTTTCAAAAAGAATGACCTCATTCTTTTTTTGGTAACATTTTAATTTCAACTTTCCACGTGACATGCTTGAGGCCACAAGATTAAAGGGTAATTTTGTACATTTGACATAACTTTAATTTAGGACCACAAGATTCAAAAGTCTTCTTTATTTTCTTAAACTCCGTGCCAAGTCAAATTAGGTCATTCTTTGTGAAACAGAGGTAGTACTTTTTAAGCCAATCCAATGGGTTGTTACTTTTATGATACAAGAAAAATAAATAAAGTATTTTCAACATTGTTTATCCCAAAATTGATTAAAATATTTTCTCCATATTAAATTCTAAAGTAGAGTACTATTTACTCATGAAAACATAGGTAAATATGGATGAAATATATTTTACCCAACTTATTTTTATCCATATGAAATATAAACAAGTTGAATTATTACCCATTTTATGTTAACTCATTTTCAACCCACTTAAACTTGATCCAACTCGCACATTTGCCACCACTGTAGGGGTATTAGTGGCTTGGTTATAGAATTTTTTAAATTTTTTTTAAAATTTAAAGTTGGCCAAGAGTGGCCTTTTATAGAAACAAAATGAATTACAAAAAAGGTTCAGTCCCAAAACGCCTAAAACAAAATCAAATCCAGAAAGATTAAAAAAAGAAATAAACCTAAGTCCTAAATAATAAATGAAACAAATTCATCTTTCATTTCTCCGATATCAGAGAAAGCTCAAAGAATTCTTCGGCCCTTCACATTCACCGTCTTCTCTGAACATTGTTGAAGATCTCAGCCTCTGTATGCATAGGAGCCATTGTAAAGGAAGGACAACTGAAAGTTGCCCTCTTCTTATCAAGAATCAGATCCAAGGGAAAAAAACCAAGCTTGGATAGACTACACATCAGACTCTAAAGCCTCTTACTAGCGTCATGTAATCTTGTCCCGTGAAGACTTCTTCAAATTGTTTTAGTTCAAGTTGAATGTAGCTATTATTTTCATCTCCTTATTTGTGAATTTTGTTATAGTGTTTTAACATCATGTACCCCTACTGGAAATTACTCAACCAATTCGTTCGTACCCTCTCCCAGATAAGTAATTGGTTTTCCCAATTCTTACCTTACACAATTGTACATCCCTTAATTTGATCAAATTTGATAGATTAAGCTCTGATAAAGCTAATACAACTATCAAAACTCCTTGAAATAGAGGTCCATACAATTCTATATAGTAAGTGTCTTGATGTCGTTTGCTTATCTCATTTTCTTTGTAACAATATGAGCTTTTACCCCTTTTTTATCCAACAAGACATAATTTGTTTTGGACTTTAGTAATTTGAATGTTAGGAACTTGTTGTGCATCTAGAATTAACAGTAATTTCCCCTCTCTTGGAACAACCTCCTAAAATGATTCAAAGACTTCGTCTTCTGTTTCTGTAAAAAACAAAATTATGCAAGTGAAAAAATCTGCCACTTTGTTTTCCTTCCTCAACACATGCTTCACCTCCACATGTCCATTCCTCATTAACCACCTAATCTTCTTAATGAGAGGACTAATGCACCAAGGGACATTATTCTCCTTCCAAAATCTTTGATAGAATAAGAGAGCCAGTCTCCATAATAACATAAATCAATTGATATGCTAAATAGTAGTGAAGTCCTTTCTCCAATGCCATAACCTCTACTCATAGGCTAGTTTAAATTCCCAAAAAATGAGATGCAACAAATATGAAATCATCTTTCCAATCCCTAATACAAAAACCATCAACACTAAGGCCTGGGTTTCCTTTAGAAGCTCCATTTGTGTTACACTTGTAGAAACCTGCATTAGGGGTCTTCCAATAGATCACCCTAGAAACAATACCTGGTTTATACTCCTCTAGGAATCTAACCAGACATGGCCGCTTTTCTGGGATATTTCTATGCCAAAAGTATCTTACATTAGCTATTCTATGAATATTTCTATCTATTTCAGCCATCATATTTTCAAATGTCATCTTCTCCCCATGTTTCAGTTTATTTCTTTTCTTCTAGATTTCCTAGAAGATCAAACCAGGTATAACATTAAATAGAGGCTTCAACTTAGGGACATAATCTGCATTCTATCACCTATAAATTATGTCTTGAAGTTGTATACATGTCCCTTCCACTCCAACAACACTAGCAAATATTCCCCACAGTTTCTTGGCAGCCGGACATACTACAAAGAGGTGTTGATAGCTCTTATTATCCATAAGGTTAAACCAACAACAATGCACCCCCTCTTCAATACCTATGCTGATTAGGAATTCTCCTCTTGATTAACCTCCGGAGAAAGAAAGAGATCTTGAAAGGAACTCCTTTCTCCCAGACCTTCAGAAAATTTTCTTGTTCACCCCAGGTGTCCTCATAGCATTCCATGCTGACTTGATGGAAAATTTGCCAGTAGCTTCTAACATCCTATATGGATGGTAATTTTCTTTAGGTTTTTGTACAATTTTAACCTTGATATTAATGTGTTCAACCACAACTTCAGGGAATAAGTGTTGTAGTAACGCTTCATCCCAGCTTCCTCCTTCCATTAAGTGTATTAATATTTTCCTGCATGACTTTATTTTTATAGAAATAGGTAGATAATAATGTAGAGCTTTTTGAGTCCAATTATCAAACATGATGCTAGAATTTCCACAATTAGGCTGCCATCAAATCTCTTGTTCAATAGCATCCTAGCCATTAACATATGTTTCCAAGTTTGTGAACCCCCTTTCCATTCCACTCTTGAGGTCTATTTCTTTTACGATATTTATTTCACATAAAATGTGACCACATAAAAATTTTAGTTGTAAAGTCCCATCACAGTTTGGCAAAAAGTGATTTAGAGACATCAAACAAAGACCTAAAATTCAGACCATCTTCTTTTTTAGGTAAGAAGATCTCAGGTCAAGCAACCCAGTGTTTGTTTCTTCCAATCTCCTTAAAGTTCCACATAAATCTAGCAAATACTTTGTGAAGGTCATGTATCACACATTTAGGAGGTATGACGGCTGCTAATTGATATATTGAAACATTTTGTAAAACATTGTTAATTAACACAACTTTACCTCCCAAAGACAGTAGCTTACCCTTCCATTCTTGTACATTATTTTGTACCTTCTTCATAAGATCAGAAAAATGAGCTTTCCTTTTCCTGGCATGCCTAATTGGGCATCCAAGATACATAAGAGGGAAGGAGCCTCTAATGAAACAAGAACACTCCTCTATGATTGTGATGTCCCCATGTGTAGCCTTGTTATGAACACAGAAAAACACTCTTTTCTCTATTAATTTTTTGACAATATTGCTTTTCATAGTCTTATAAAGTTTTCATAATCACCTTTAAAGAGAAATTATTAGCACTAGCAAAAATGATTGTGTCATCAACATAGGCTAGTGATTGATCTCCTCACCGCACTTAGACAAACCAAACCCTTTGAAACCAGGAACTGAATGCAGGTTATTCAGAGCCCTAGAAAGAACCTTAGAAGTTAAGATGAAAAAAAAAGGAGATAATTGGTCTCATTGCTTGACTCTCCTAGTACAGTGAAAAAATCCACAGGCTTGTCCATTTATCAACATTAAATAAATACCAATTGTTGGTCACCAATCTCCATATTTTGTTAATAAAAAGTTTTTCAAAACTCATCTTACCCAAGAATTTCATCAAGTGGCCCCAATACACCATGTCATAAGCTTTAGCCATATCAAGTTTAAACAATGCATTTGTTGTTTTGCTCCTCTTTCTGATATCCACTACCATTTCTTGGACAAGAAGGATATTCTCAGTAATACTTCTACAGAGATAAACTTAGGAAGCAATCCTTCTAACCTATCATGAATAATCTTAGAGACTACATTATTTAAGAAATTACTAAGACTAATTGATCTTAAATCAGAAAAAGAGATCACTATAGCAAAGAAAAACTGTAGGATGGGTTTTCTTTTGGAGTGAAAATTCTTGTTCTTTTTTATTGGTCAATATAAAAAGGAAATTAACCGAAGAGGAGAAGTTTGGAAGAGAATTTTTTTTATTTTTGATTTGGCATATCTGATAATAAACGAATGACTTATAGCTATTCCTTATGTCACAATGGCGCACCCAAAAAACATAAGTAGACACTTTTTTATAAATAATTACATATATATGGCCTTATTTAGTGAATAACAATTATGACATATTTAATATTTACTTCTATAACCTTTTTACATTCTGAATAGATCATGGGTAAGATAAAGTAGAGATTCAAGGTACCACAAAATTTGCAGTTCCTTTATTTATGCTAACAATAACTACCTTTTATCTATAAGAATTCTAATACATCGATGATCTCTTCCTTCTACATATAAAGCGAACGATTATTTACTACGAGTTTTTTTTTCTCAAACTGAAAAATACTCATATTAACCAATCTAAATTTCTGTCATGGAAGAAGAAATTGTAATTTTGATTCAACACAGCAGTGTATGGGATAATGAACACAATTTCAACAATTTCATAGTTGATGGCTTGACACTAAAAGAGAATTCGAATTTGGATACCATTCTTGATGAAATAACGAAGATACTTGGTATTTATGCTTCTATGGATACAATTGAAATTAAATATTCCGTGAAGCAGAATTATACTCCAATGAAGATATACAATGATAGGAGTTTGAGATGGTACTTGGATTTGAAGAGAAAAAGTTGCTTACTGATTTTCCTCTGTGTATAACATTGAAGGAGAGAAATTGTGATGAAATTTTGTCAAATTCGATGATGAATCTTCCTTCGCCATTTTCAAACTACTGTGTACAAAAAGAAACAATGTACATCAATTACTACCGAAGATAAAGCTTACCACAAACAGCGTACAAAAATAATTAAATGAAACTCACAACATTGAATACTATTCCTACCTGAAGTATGTGAAAAAGCAATAAAGTAAGTTTCTATCATAAGAGATAGAAGCTTTGATAACTGCCCAAATAGTGTGACCAACCGTACTCTTTTTTTTATTTAATAAATATAGATAATTAATATATCTATATATATTAATAATAATAATTATTATCTTTTCAACTTCTTTAAACTGCTATAAATGTAAAAAATACTTTCATATTTGTAATACTGAAAAAGTACTATTATTTATGTAGTTAAGTTTTAAGGATGGTCTTTCTACGTAATTTTTCCCATTATTTTGTTTTTCCTCTATTAAGATTTATTAGAAATTAGGATTTGGGTCTTGTAACTTCAAGACTTAAAATACCAATTAAATAAACTTGAAAAGAAATGTACGTACTAATAAAATTAGGAATTAGGTTTTGAAAAAACTAATATGTATCTTCTAAAAACTTAAAAGGTTCAAATCTTGTAACCTTAATACCTAAATTACAAACAAAAATGAACTTGAAAAAATGTGTTTACTAATAAAATTAGGATTTATGTTTTGAAAAGATGAAGCTTCTAGAAAAAAATTAGAGTTTAGGTTTAGTAAATTTAAAATCTAAAATACCAACAAAATGAATTTGAAAAAATATGTGTACTAATAAAATTAGGATTTAGGTCTCGTAAAGATGCAACTTCTAAAAAAATAAAGTTTTTGTCTAGTAAATTCAAAATCTATGACACCAACAAAATAGACTTAAAAAAATGTACGTACGTGAAATTATGCTTTAGGTTTTAAAAAAATGTATCTTCTACAAAACTAGGGTTTGGGTTGTAACTTCAAAAATTAAAATATATATCAACAAAATAAACTTGAAAAAATGTATATACTAATAAAATTAGAATTTAGGTCTAGAAAAAGTATAACTTTTTAAAAAGGCGTAATGACTTGGGAGATTCTTATATATACTTGACTTGAATTGTCACCTAGACCCTTCAACTCATTATTTTGTCAACTGAACACTTAAACCCAATAAAACTCAAATTTTAAAGCTCTTTTCGCATCCAAGAATGTAGCACAAACGGCAAGACATAAAATTTCACGTTAATATTTTAAAGCCACATAAAGATATTGTATATTAAGAAAATAATGTTCATAGCCTTCTATGTTGTAGAGAGAAGGCTTGAGAATTTTTTATGTTTTTTTTTCTTTTATTTGGTTTTTGGGTATTCTAAATTTGGTGTTAATAATGTGTTAAAGTAATGAGAAAATTATGTAATTACACGACTTAAGATAGTGTAATCTCTAAAAATTTCTACCATTTGAATTAGTTAAAAAAAAATCTTCTTTTTCATTTTCTCTCTTAACATCCGGATACATCACTCCACCTCTATCTGATACATTACAACTTTGTTTATGTACAACGTATCTAGGACAATTACTATTGTTGATACATAATCTCAATTATTTCAAACTGAAATTAGTATGAATCGGTTTATAGTAGTGTATCTGATACATAACTTATATATTTGATACAAAATTTATGTATCGTTTGCTATGAATCGAACGAACAGCAATGTATCTGCGAGTTCGTAAGTATTTAAAATTATTGTATTTTAAAAAACTTTCGAAGAAGAATGTAATTAGCGTCCAAATTATTTTTTTGGTATCATTTTTTTTATCAGATAATTGCTATCAAGAGAAGGTTTTGATAGTTTTTCTCAAAACCCCAATAATTTGGGCACTAATTACATCCTATCTTGAAAGTTTCCCAATTGACAATAATTTTGAACTTTTCAGAATTTGCGGATGCATTGCCCCTCGACTGATACATGACAAACAATACATAAGTTACGTATCAGATATATAAGTTATGTATCAGATATATAAGTTATGTATCAGATACCTAACTATAAACTAGCTAAATTTATATTGATTTAGGTTTGAAATAATTGGGATTATGTATCAACAATAACTTCTGTCAGATACATTATACACAAATAAAGATGTAAATGTACCTGATAGAGGTGAAGTGATGTATTCAGATGTTAAGAGATAGAAGGAAAAATAGAATTTTTGTAATTAATTCAAATGGTAAGGATTTTTAGAAATTATATTGTCTTAAATTGTGTAATCACTAAAAATATTTGTCTAATAATACGTCAATTTTTCATTCCAACTTCAGCTGAGTTTTTTAAATTTGAAAAACTTGTTGAACCACATTTTCAAGTAAATAATTTATTTTTCCTCACAAAACTTCAACAAATCTAAAGTAAAATGCAAGTTTCAAACACAACTTTAATTTTCTAATACACTATTCAATTTCAAATACTATTCTAATTTTTCACATATCATCAAATTCATGTGCAAACGCTTACGGAAAGAAGTGAGGGTGAAAGAAAAAAATGAAGCTCATAAACACTTGACATCGGGGGGGGGGGGGGGGGGGGGGGGGGGGGGGGGGGGGGGGGG
>JAJOOF010013363.1:0-14929 GCA_029582545.1 Solanum lignicaule
TCCCCTACCCCCTACTCAGCCCCCCCTTCCCACACACCCCATCCCAAAAAAAATTAACAAAATTTTAAATTCTTTTTAAAAAAAAAAATTACCACCCCACCCTCCTACCATACCCCCCTTCCCCCACGCCCCCCTATTCCAAAAAAAAAGTAAAAAAAAGTTTAATTTTTTTTATAGAATTTTTTTTTTTTTAAAAAAAAAGACTTTCTTACTACACCACCCTTTATCACTTTTTTTTTTTGTGTGAATGAACATCTTTTATCCATTTTATCCATTTAACTACCCATTTTTAAATGGAAAAATTACTTAAATATACAACACTTCTTTACCTATTCTCAATATTTCCCTACTCTTTTACTAAAATACAAAAATCCCTTATTTTCCCCCAATTCAACTTAATCGGATACTTTATTAGTGTAAGTATCCGCCCGTTATTAATTAAAGTATTTGTGCTGCTATATTATGTATCCGCCTGTTATTAATTAAAGTATCCGTGCTGCTATATTATGTATCCGCCCGTTATTAACTAAAGTATCCGCGCTGCTATATTATGTATCCGAAAAACACTAAAAAAAGGGATTTTGGTAATTAATGAAAGAGTAGGGAAAGGAAGTAATTTCTTTCTTATACTATGTCATTTGCCTAATTTTTACTTTTTAAATGGGTAATATGGGTATTATTCGTTTTTACCCATTTTTAAATGAGTTGGATACCCAACCCATTTAAAATGGGTAAATATGGGTTGATACCCATATTAATTACTCATTCTCCCACCCCTAGTCATAAACATGACATTAACATGAATATAATGAAGGAGGTTGTGGAGGTGAAAGGTTACCAAAATAATAATCATAAAGGTGGAGGTTATCTTCATAATGGAGAAAGATAATGGAGATAATTAGTCATAATAACTTCTTGGTGTAGTGAACATCCACACCATAATATTTTATAACAAAAGAGATTAAATTACTATAGTAATAATTTTATTATAAGACTCTACATTATTTTCTTCTGAATTTATTCCACTTTCTACATTAATCTTCCTCAACTTTTTCCTTTATCCCTACAAGCACAAATCAACAAAATTGTTAGTTACTCTAAATAGTTTATATGATTTTTTCAACCTTAAACATCTAAAATAATATTTTGTAACTTTTATGTGACAAAAAAAAAACCAAAAAAAATATTTTTACAGTTTAAGTAATCATACCTTGATTTAATTTGACACAATAATTTTATTGATTCTTGAGTTCATCAAAATAATTGACAAAATTATAAATGCAAAAAAAATTTAATAATCCATATTAATAAAAAAAATCTGAATTTTTCATGCTATCCATATCAGGGAGTAAGAAAAGAACGTCTGAATTTGAGATCAAAATAATTATGAAATAGAAAAATTTAAAAAGCTGGTAGTAGACTTGTTTTCCGACGTTCCAATTATTAAAAATATCAAAAGATAAATTGAAGATATCATTATTTATAATGAATGTTGGACAAAAATAATATGATAATTTACCTCTTTAAGCTTTCTTGATCTTTTCATTTATATTGTTATCAACGCGGTAAAGTATGACAAAAAAAAAATTAAATTCAACTTATATATAACAACATAGATGAAAGGTTCACTCATAAATAATTGGATCGATCAATATCACACTTGTCATTCATAAAATTAGGAAGAAAAAAAATCAAATTAAGATAAGCATGTAAGGAATTATTATATCATATAAACAATTATAAAAGAATAGTCGATACCTCAATGAAAATTATGAAATAGGAAGAAAGAAAAAGAGAAACCTAATATTATATGTTGCATTTTCTATCCAAACAAATGACACAAAATCATCTCCTCCAAATACAAACTAAAAGCATATAATTTATACAAAGTGTAAGTATATAATTTATTAGAAATAATGAACATATATTTTCGAAACGATTGAAGAAGAGGGTGGAACATAACTATTCAGATTTTATTGAAATAATAAAGCAAGAATAATGTGAAATTAAGGTATAGTACATAAATGAATGAATAAAAAAGAGAAAATTAAACAGAATAATGGTAAAAGCCAAAAATAGGAAGAAAAAATATAAATATATTTCTAATTCAATAAAGCAATGCATATCACTTTTTTTTTTAATTTCTAATTTTATTATTAGATTATATATAGACAGATAGATATACAGATATATTAGATTAACAACTAGAAGAAGGTCAAAAATAAAAGGAAAATAAATAAATTTATTAAGAGTAGAGATTAAAGAGGTGTGAGTTATGGATAGTTACTCCTACCAATATGAAGAGTTTTTGTTGTAAATGCTCTGTAACGATCTGCTCCGGTCGTTATAGAAAAGTCAACGAGGAAAGTTTTTGGGCCGAAAAACTTTTTGGTAGTAACTTGAGAATTCCTAGCCTAGTCCAGATTTGGACGAAATTAGAGTCAGTGAGGTCTAGGGAAATCTGGTAATGAATGAGAGATCTAATTATGAATTTGATCACACGAGTAGATAGCTAAGACGTTAAGGAAACCGTACGAATTTACGGAATCGAATTTGGGAGAGTAGAACTTCTGAAACTGACCTTAGCGTGAATGGGTAGTTTCTGATTGTCATGGGTTGAAGTGTGTTGGGAAATGGGGGTTTGGAACTCTTAATTCGACTCTTTTTCTCCATGCAAGCCGCTAGGGAGGGATTTATCCCGCCAGGGCGGGGCCGCTGTAGCGGGATAGGGTCCGCCACAGCAGGACAAACGCGACTTAAGTCGGAAATAAACCCCAAAAACGTCATTATTCTACAAACTTCGTTCTTAAGAGTTAGGAGACGACCCCAGATGATATCTTGACAGTTTTCCACTATTTTGGTGCAAAAGGTAAGATTCTTACTCCCCTAATCCATTTTCGATCCGTAGAACTTAGATTCTTGGTTATTTATTATTGGGGGGAGAGTTTTTGGACTGAATTGGATGGTGGGAAAAAGCCCTAGCTGCACCTTAGGATCATGGGATTGGCCTAAGGTTGAAAATGTTGATTGTAATCAGGGTAATTGGGACTTGTTTATTGATCCTCCCGTTGTATTAATTGTTTGTAGACCAAGAACAAACGGAAAGAATCTGGAAAGGAAAGAATCAAGTTTCTTAGGAGGATTCAAGCTTTGTTCGAGGTAGGTAATGGTTTGATTTCATGTTTGTGTGATGTATGTTAGTATTTGCTCCATTGTAATGCATGTATGTATGCGAATGTTGTTGATCACATCTAGTGATGGCAAATGGGCGGGTTGGGTAAAATTTGGGCGGGTTGAAAATAGGTCAACATAAAATGGGTAATAATTCAACCCACCCATATTTGATATGGATAAAAATGTATTAGGTAAGAAATGGGTTAAAGTGGCTGTTTCAACTAAGCTTAAAAAATCTTAGAAGTCTTGTTTAACTGTCTAAATATCATTATCAAAGGTCCAAAAGTTGCTCAATTGAATATTCTCATTGTTTCCTATGAAAATTCCATCGATCAGATTTCCATGGCTATATGAGATTTTGTGAATGACCTCCAATCCCCACATAATTTGTCGAATTTTTTTCCGAAAAGCATATCCCAATCTGATTTAAGTACGACGATCTCCAAAAATCTTCCACATGCCAGGTTTTTTGTGTCATTCAACCAATCGCTAAAGGAAAGTATTTTTCCACAATAACAATTCCTTGCCCTTTTCCCCATCTCCTAAGACCAAGTGACTTTGTGACATAAGGAGATTTAATTTGGCACAATACTTTAAACAATTCTTAAGCATCTCCAAAATACTTATAGTGTAGTGCACTAGCATCGACCGATAAGTCAGAATTGTTAAAATGCAACTTGCAATCCCATAGATTGTGTGAACCTTGTAATGCCCTATTTTTTTGCCAAAAACTGATATTCGTTGCACGACCTAACAACTCTTTTGGGCTTTGGGTTGGATCGAAGAGTTGCCACCTAACGAGTTAAGGCGCGTTAGGGCACCTATCTAACCTAACTAAATCTAACTAAGGTCAACGAACCAGAGATCGGGTAAGAGTTCAAATTATCTCGAGGGGAAGGTGTTAGGCATTCCTCGAGGTCCACAAATGTAGGTCCCGACCGTATCTCATGCAATTTATGTGGGGTTACAAATAGCAATTAAGATCACTTCATTACTTGGTTATTTAAATTAAGCATGCTTTCTAGGTGATAACTAATATTAAACAATTATGGTTGCTTCATTTATTCTTTATTTAAGCATGTGAAACTAAGTGATAACATAATATTAAATATATAAACACAAATAGTTATAGATAAGCGAGAAGACAGAATATACACAAATGAATAGGCAAATCAATTTTTTATTTTATTAAACTACCCCAAACAATTATAATTAAAGCAAGTAAAGGGAAAAGGAAAGGGAGACTCTAAAAATGACAACTTTACGGATCAACGCTCGGCGTCTATATATATAGGGACATACAAAACAAATGTTTGTCGTTTATGGCTCGAGGCAATGTCATCATCTCCGTAAGGCCTAAACTACCCCTACCCCACCTTTCGCATGCATTTCGTCCTAAGAGGTGCCTATCGTCCCCGCTTAAGGTCCAAGAGGCGTTGAACTACTGTTGGGATAGTTTTAGACAAAATAAAATATAGGGTCCTAGTTAGGCCGCCTAGACACCAAGTCAAACACGTTGGACGAGCACTTAGCACATAAAATCTCATATTGGCCTCTAGATTTTATTAGACATGCTGACAAATACAAGTAATTGTGAAAAGGTCTCATGCTTAAGTGTGTGCATACAAGCATAACAATATTATAACCGTTTATTTATTAATTTCAGAGGGGCAAAATTATGACACAATGCATATTTTATTACTTGGTTTTAAAATATAGCAGAAAGGTGATCACATAATACAAAAATATTTCGTAGCATTAGCAGATTTTATTATTAATACAAAAATTATTTTAAGTGGCAAATCGGTATATTAATGCAGAAGTTAATTATTTTAGACATGAATTAATCGGGATAACGAATATCTAAGGTAGCAGCTTTTAAGAAAAGACACGCAGCAAATGATTATCATTAACTGATTTTTAAGTAACAGAAGAGATTAATTATTAAACATGCTAGTAAAACGGGCAGTAGTAAATGCAATTTAAATTGTCCAATTTTAAAATTTCCAGGCCGTTTAACACACTAAAGTGGATAAACTCCTATAAGCTAGCCTGATTATTGACTTACTCGAGTTTATTAAAATCTGATTAATTAATTATCATACAAATTTATCATATATTGAATTGATATTAACACAACAACCCTTATCAGATTAAATGAGTTGATTATAATGTTACAATTACAAAATGATTAACATGTCGAGGTTACTAAAACCAATTAATTAACACACCAAGCTATTAGAGACTGATTGATCAAGTCTAATTAAATTTAAATAAATCTTATATGAGCCTAATATCTAACAGATTGACTAATACAAGATTGTTGAATATCAATCAATATTTTACTCTTAAATTACTATATAAAAAAATTAATTTAATTAAATAAAACAAGGAACAACCAAAGTTATTTTAATGACAAATTAAGAAATAGTCGTGCAAATCAAATATGTGTATTATGATCAGGAGCGGACCTACCTTGTTGCAAGTGGGTTCATATGAACCCACTTTGTCAAAAAAATACATTGTATATACTTATATATTCAATCTGTTTTTTGAAACAAAACACTGTATATAATTAATTTGACCCCACTTAAACCAATAGTAACATGTAGCCCAGCTGCAAAGTGGTTACAATTTGACTGATGCATCGCGGGTACGATTTCCACCCACAACATTTAATACTGCTTCATTTTTTTTTATATGTTGAACCCACTTGGTAAAATTTCTGGGTCCGCCACTGATTATGATGATCAATTAAAATATTTAAGCACATGATCAACTTTAAAATATAGTTAAACAAGATTAAATAGGTGATTAATGGCAATAATAATTTAATTTTATTTAGATCTAAAGTGAAGTTGCTAAATATGAACTACCGAACAATCGCGAACCTATATGCATGCTTTCTAACACAAATAAGTTACGATAAAATAAACAAGTAGCACGTAAATCCCCTCCCCTTTAGACGATCCCCAAATATTTCACATATATCTATGGAGTTAGAGTTTACAAATTATTACAATATTAAAAAATGGACCAATGCAAATATAAACAACAATAAAAGCAAAATATCATCCGGGCACCCATCATAGGCGACTTTTCGTGTCTTGAATTTTAAATTCAAAACATGTTTAAAAGAATATAACAAAGACAAGATCATAACTATATAGATAGCAACATAAAAGTTATTCACAGCAAAACACACGAATTTTCAAACGACCCATAGAACATATGAGATCACACATTGAAAAAGAAAGGGATAAGAGAACTAACCCGGATGCTTCCTTTTATTTATTTCAAACATAAAATCATGCAAACAATGCAAAACCAAATTTACACTAATGAAGAGGACTAAACAATTAAGCAGAGTATATTTCAACAATGAAGTATTAGCAGCAATCCAACCGAAACAGCAACACAACAAAGGAAACACTTTGAATGTTGCAGGAGACTCATTTTATGAATAGATAATACTTTTTTTTAAAAGTGTTTTGATTAGTGAAGTGTTCAAAATCGTGAGTTAGCAAGAGTTACGTGTAAGAGTGATCCAATAAAAGGCAGAAGGTCTGACTTATATAGCATGTGAGGGGGAACAAATTGGGAAATACAATAAATTAAGAGCAATTTTAAAATTTTATTTCCTTAACCAATCAAACAAAATCAGCAAAATTATTTACATTAACCGGTGCCTTTACCAAAAGTAAACATCATTACGATATAATTAAGGTAATGGGATATAAATTAAGAAGACAAATATATTTAAAAAATCAAGCTAGCACAATTTTATACACATAATTAAGCACCTATATTGTCTGTATAATAATACTATATTTTTACCATGTATAAACATGTAATAGAAGTCAGTAAAGGATAACCATAAATAACAATATACTAACAAAAATCACAGCGTCAATATATTGAACTATCAAAAAATAAACTTCAAAATCAAATTAATCCATTATCAAATAGTCTACCCTATAATTAAGCAAGCTAAATTCACAAATTATCAATTAGGGGAGGAAAAATATGCAAAGATCAAACTTAGGTATTAACGGGCAGATTTTGGAGACAGACTTATGAAATAAATTAGCGAACCTCCAAACGATCTCTAAACGATCTCAAGTTGAAACTGGTGCAGGTTCGAAAGCTATCAATTTAAGTCATAATCGATCATTAATATCAAATAAAATCAAGCATTACGACACAACATGAAATCTTTGGGAAGTATTTGAATCAACTCAATAATCAAGAAATTCAAACATCATGCTTAAAACAAGATTGCCAACTATTATCGATTTTGAGTATATATTCATAACATATAGTAGAAAATCATACTCGAATTTACGTTAATTGTAAGAAGACGGATAATAATTAAACAAAGACAAACCTGGACGGATCTGTCTAGATCCGTCTTAGTTCAAAACTCCAGAACTTCGAGCTTTGCCGGAGCTTGTTGCCTCGCTGGTCCAGAGCTGATGTTGTTGTTTTCATGGTGGCCTCGCCGAGTTACTGGTTTCACCAGAGTCGTTGACGTTGTTGTCGTGGGTTGTCGTCGATTGCAGCTGTGCTTCTCGTCAGCTGCTACTGCTGTCCGGTGGTTGCTGTTGTTGTTGCTGCTCGGAGCTGGTGGCCGGCTGTAGGTCAGGGTTGCTGATGGTGATCCTCGCTGAGCTGTTGTTGTCATTCACTTCGCCTGGAAAGGAAGAGAAGAAGAGGGAGGGAGATGGGAGAGAAAAAGGAGGAAGAGGGAGTCGCCTGGCGCACCTCGTCGGAGCTACTGTTGTTGATGGGCTCGTCTTCGCCGACGAGATAGAAGAGAGAAGAAAAGAGTGGGCGGCGGCTCCAAAGAGAAAAGAGAAGAATGAGTTAGGGATGTGGTCTCTTGATTATTAAAATAGGAAGTTTGATCTGGACCATTGGATTAGATGGAATGAAAGGCCGAGATTATTTTTGATGTTAGATGGATGAGATTAAAATAAGAATTTGGGGTCTGGATTCGAATTTAAAGAGGCTACAGTTTAAATGGATTGGAAGGCTATGATTGAAATATGATTGGGATTGAAAAATGCTAGCATTGAAAATGAATTGAATAAGAGATGGACTAGATATGAAATAACTTTGGATAGATTAGGCTATGATTTAAATGATTTTGAAGAAAATTTAGGAAATGCCATTCAATTAATAAAATACTACACTTATTAAAATATTTTCATATAATTAAACACATCTAAGATTTTAAAATATTTAAGTAAAGTAATTATTTCGAGTTTAACTATCGATAAATATAATTTACTAAAATAATTTGATAATAATTACAATAATTTTTATAATCATGCATACTAAAATATATAATTTTTATACAAAATCGATTAAAATTCTAAACTCGGAATGTGTTTTTTAAAAATACATATTTAATCGAATAACATTTCTGAAATAGCTAAAGGTCGGTCAAAATTGGGTGTCAACAATTACCCCTTGGTTGCTTGGGAATGAAGAATGAATTGTCGGAAAACCAATGTTGACTTAGTAGCCGATTTTGTTCGACCAACGAGAGATGTCGGTGAGATCAATTGAAATGACATAGAGTTTGAAAGAGGCACGATTGATACTTTGGTATTAAGCCGCCTACATATCTCTAATTACACGAGAATCAAAGTTGTGTGTAGTTCTAGATTCAAGAGCAAACGAAACTCCTAAAAATTGAAATAAGCCGCCTACATATCTCTAATTACACGAGAATCAAAGTTGTGTGTAGTTCTAGATTCAAGAGCAAACGAAACTCCTAAAAATTGAAATAGTGGTACGGTATTCGCACGGGAACGATATTGGCTTGAATGGATAGGATTATAGTAGCGAGAAAGACATGACGGAGAGATTTTCGGTTTAAGGGCAAATGATCCGATGAGAAGGAGTAATACAATAGAAAGAATTGAGAGGGCCTTCGTTGCGATAGATGTAAGCACAATAATTGTAGCTGAGAGGGAGATGTCTTATCTGCGAAATGTTAGTCTCTGCAAATCTGTAGCTTGTTATATGATTAGAGCAAATATATCAAACAAACGATAAAGGTAAACATGATGCAATTTCCTATATCGACCATGAATTTCCCTTATGACTATGAAAATGATGTCTTAGGCTATGATGTCTAGGGTCATGATACGTAAAATTTATATCCTCTGGTCATGCAAATGTTGTCTGAGGGCCATGAAAAATGATGCATTTAGACTATGACACATTTGGATCATGATAAACAAAAATTAAATCCTTAGGCCATAATATGATGTCCGCGGGCCATGAAAGATGCCTTTAGACCATGACACCTTCGAAACATAAGTAATGAGTAAAGAGAGTGTATCTGTTTTGATGTAATTCGAGCATCTTGTGGCTTGATTCAATAGTGACTCTGTACAGATGTATTTGCGCACACGCAGTTCTCGGGCACAATGCTATCTCGGGCTCATACAGTCTTCGGGCACAATGCAATTTGGGCACATGCAATATCAGGCAAATGCAATCTTTGGGCACAATGCAATTCGGGCACATGCAATCTCGGGAACAATGCAATCTTCGGGCACATGCAATCTTCGGGCATAATGCAATTCGGGCACATGCAATCTTTGGGCACCATACGATTTCGGGCTCAATGCATTCTTCGGGCACAATGCAACTCTCGGGCATAATGCAATTCGGGCACATGCAATCTTCGGGCGCAATGCAATTTCGAGAACAATGCAATTCGGGCACATGCAATCTTCTAGCACAAATGCAATATCAGGCACAATGCAATCTTCGAGCACATGCAATTCGAGTACATGCAGTCTTCGGGCACATGCAGTCATCGGGCATAATATAGTTTTCGGGCTCATGTGATAATTGATTGAGGGCATAGAACTTCGCCTTTTAGAAGGATTGAGTGTCATTTGTTGACAATTTTTTAGTTCGAAATATTGTAGCTTGACCCTTCATCCTATTGTAAGGAGTGGGTGTAGTTGAATGTCGATTTGTTGGGCTTGATAATTTGGTCATTCATCATGTCAGAAGGATAGTATGTCATTTGACTGGCAATTGTGGGGCTCAAAATAACTTGATCATTCATCATGTCGGAAGGGTAGTAAGCCATTGGACTGGCGATTGGGCTCAGTATAGAATAGTTTGGTCTTTCGCCTGTCAGAAGGATAGTATGCCGTTTAACTGGCAATTGGGCTCAGTATAGAATAGTTTCGTCATTCGCCTTGTTGGAAGGATAGTATGCCATTTGTTGGCGATTTTCGAACTCTGAATAATGTAGCTTGATCATTCCTTTTATTGAAAGGACGAAATGTCATTGATTAGCGATTTGACGAATATACTGGCACATTGATCCTTCAAGCGGTGTTGAAGTTGCTTCATGTATATGTACCTTTCTTTTCTGCATTTAACAAAAAATAGTTGGTTTAAGGGGGAGGTTGATCTGTATCCCTGATTTGGCACAGTGATCCTCTGATGTCTGCTCGATTGTCCTTTGAAGTGTTGTCAAAATTTTTTTGAGGTCCCTCTCAAAATTTTCTTCCCTAGTGTAGAACTTTTGCTATTTTGATTTTTGTTGTAGATTGTAGCTTGATTGATGTGAATTTTGAGACCCTCTCAAAAATTCTGCCCTAGTCTAGAGTTGTGTGAAAAATATGCTTTTGAAGAAATTTTTGAGACCCTCTCAAAAATTTTGCCCCAGTTACTAATCTGCGAGAAGAAATGCTTTTGAAGGAATTTTTGAGTTCCTCTAAAAAAATTTGCCCCAGTATCGAGATTTTGCAAGAAGAATGCTTTTTGAAGGAATTTTTGAGTTCCTCTCAAAAATTCTGCCCCAGTATCATCACTTGCCAGAAAATGTCCTTCTGATGGAATTTTTGAGATCCTCTAAAAAATTCTGCCCCAATTACACAGTCAAAAGGGGAAAATGAATTTTTTTCTTATGATAAGACCGAACTTCATAGGAGCGCTTACGTGTCCCCTCTAAAACGGGAATCAGGTCTGACGTAGTTCCCAAATACAAGAGAATAAGACATTAAACAGATCATTCTTAAGCAATATTGAAATCATAAAGTTTGATCAACTATATTGTCCATATGCTAACATGGGTACTTTCCTTGTCTAAATGTAGAAAACTTGAACTTAAATGGCGCAACTTATTTAGAAACTGGTTCAAGTAAACTTCGGGCACGTTCACAGTTGGGACTCCTTTGGCACAAGGTCTGTCTAGTGTATAACTTTAGCTTCAATCATTTGATGAATTTTGCCTCCTAGAGCACGACATGTTTCAATAATATGTCCCTTCATCCCTGAATGATAGTCACAAATCTCGTTTGGGTCATACCCCTTGGATTGAGTATCTGGATTCTTGGCAGGGATAAGTGTCACACAACCAGCCATTTTAAGCCTTTTATAGAGTTGGTCAAAAGGTTCAGCTAAGGAAGCATAAATTTTGATAGGCTTTTTTTCAGCATTGAATATGATTTTACGAATATGAGGTTGAGTGAGTATTTTGACATTGTGGATAGGATAGACGGGTTGCTGATATGGTAGAAGAGGCGAGGCTTTTGGGATGGAGGTATTTATATGGAGGAATTTGATTTTTTTCGCCAAAAACGAGTTTTCGGTGCACAACCTAACAACTCTTTTGGGCTTTGGGATGGATCGAAGAGTCGTCACCTAACGAGTTAAGGCGCATTAGGGCACCTATCTAACCTAACTAAATCTAACTAAGGTCAACGAACCAGAAATCAGGTAAGGGTTCAAGTTACCTTGAGGGGAAGGTGTTAGGCATCCATCAAGGCCCACAAATGTGGGTCCCGGCCGTATCTCATGCAAGTTATGAAGGGTTACAAATAGCAATTAAGGTCGCTTCATTACTTGGCTATTTAAATTAAGCATGTTTTCTAGGTGATAACTAATATTAAACAATTAAGGTTGCTTCATTTATTCTTTATTTAAGCATGAGAAACTAGGTGATAACATAATATTAAATATATAAACACAAATAGTTATAGATAAGCGAGAAGACAGTATATACACAAATAAATAGGCAAATCAATTTTTTATTTTATTAAACTACCCCAAACAATTATAATTAAAGCAAGTAAAGGGAAAAGGAAAGGGAGACTAACAAAAATCACGGCGTCAAATATATTGAACAATCGAAAAATAAACTTAAAAATCAAATTGATCCATTATCAAATAGTCTACCCTATAATTAAGCAAGCTAGATTCACAAATTATCAATTAAGGGAGGAAAAATATGCAAAGATCAAACTTATGTATTAACGGGCAGATTTTAGAGACAGACTTATGAAATAAATTAGCGAACCTCCAAACGATCTCTAAACGATCTCAAGTTGAAACATGTGTAGGTTCGAAATCTATCAATTTAAGTCATAATCGACCATTAACATCTAACAAAATCAAGCATACGGCACAACATGAAAGCTTTGGGCAGTATTTTAATCAACTCAATAATCAAGAAATTCAAACATTATGCTTATAACAAGATTGACAACTATTATCGATTTTGAGTATATATTCATAACATATAGCAGAAAATCATACTCAAATTTACGCTAATTGTAAGAAGACGGATAATAATTAAACAAAGACAAACCTGGACGGATCTGTCTAGATCCATCTTAGTTCAAAATTCCAGAACTTCGAGCCTTGCCGGAGCTTGTTGCCTCGCTGGTCCGGAGTTGATGTTGTTGTTTTCGCGGTGGCCTCACCGAGCTGCTGGTTTCACCAGAGTCGTTGACGTTGTTGTCGTTGGTTGTCGCCAGTTGCAGTTGTGCTTCTCGTCGGCTGCTGTTGTTGTCCGGTGGTTACTGTTGTTGTTGCTGCTCGAAACTGGTGGTTGACTGTAGGTCGAGGCTGCTGATGGTGATCCTCGCTGAGCTGTTGTTGCTGTCATTTGCCTCGCCTAGAGATGAAGAGAAGAAGGGGGAGGGAGATGGGGAGAGAAAGAGGAGGAAAAGGGCATCGTCACTTGGCGTACCTCTCCGGAAATGCTATTCAATAAATAAAGTACTACACATATTAAAATATTTTCATATAATTAAACACATCTAAGATTTTAAAATATTTAAGTAAAGTAATTATTTAGAGTTTAACTATCGATAAATATAATTTAATAAAATAATTTGATAATACTTACAATAATTTTTATAATCATACATACTAAAACATATAATTCTTATACAAAATCGATTAAAATTCTAAACCCGAAATGTGTTTTTTTAAAAATACGTATTTAATTGAATATCATTTCTGAAATAGCTAAAAGTTAGTCAAAATTGGGTGTCAACAAACCTTTCACTTGATTTCAAGGGTAAAAAGTTGGATATTCTTGAAAAAAGAGTCCATTACACGGCAACAAAAGAAGAGGGTTTAAGCTAACATGCAACGTGGTAAAAGCTAACAAGCAGTGTGGTAAAGCTAGCTAACAAAAGAAAATGAACTCAACTCTACTCTTTCTCAAACTCAAGTGCTCAAGTCATAAAACAAGTTTCAATTGATTGTAAAAAACTTCTCAAAATGACTCTAATGAACTCTTAAAACTTGACTCTTAACTCTACCTTAAATATTAATTATGAATTTAAGGTTATGATTCATGTTATGAAAGATTTCTAGATGTTTAGAAGTAGTTTAGAGTAGTTAGAATCTATAGGGAACAATGGTACACTTTAAAAGGACTTAGACGGAGCAAACGGCGAAAAAAGGGTGGAAGTCGACGACCCTAGCGCACTGCTGGTTCGCGTGCGCTAGTTCGCCGCCCCAGTCTTCCATTTACTGAGGGTCTGATTGGGCGCACTGCTGGTGCGCCCCTCAGGCCTCAATTTACTAGGGTCTGATTGGGCGCACTCCTATCACACCGCCTAGACATCCATTTATTGGGGTCTGATTGGGCTCACTGCTGGTGTGCTGCCCAAGCCTCCATTCTACTCGTATTCTGATCTTAAAGCCTTTTTAATCGATTGATTTTCTCAAATTTTCCTTAGATTCAATTACCCAATACAAGTACACAAGAATCTACTAAAAAACAACTCTTAAACTCGAATTGATTACCTCAAAAACTCATCAAACCATCCTAATTCAAGAACACTTATCAAGAACTCAAATCCTTCAACTTTTGAGAACGAAATTGCACTGAAAATAACATGATTGACGTGTGGGTGAACAAACCCAACACTATTAGAACTCACATACCTCTTAGGGATTAAATCCTCGGCGAAACAACTTTCAATTCGCAAGAAAATTGATGAACGTCTTGACTTTTCTCCTTTTTCTCCTCTTCTTAAACTCCTCTAAAAAAACGCTAGCATAAATTAGGATTTGTAAAACTGAACCAAATCAGTTTAGTCCCCTAGATATTAACAAAATTCATTTTAATCTCATAATTTCGGGTAACTTTCCTTAACTGGACAGACAGATTTCAAATGATCAAATAAAATAAAAAAGAATAGAATTATATTAATTGAAATCAAAACAATACATTAATAAATCTTCAAAATATTTGGAAATCATTCAAATTTTTATATTAATATGACCATCTCTTTTGATGAATCTTTTAAGATAATTAAGTTTTCTTCTTCATTTTGATGAACTTGTACCAAATTAATGTGAACATCTATATGATGAATCTTTGAAGAATATATATATGATCTTTAACAAAGTAACGACCATATTGTGATATTATTAAATACATAATTGATGAAAAAGATGGAGAATTTTTTTT
>JAJOOF010013364.1:0-12607 GCA_029582545.1 Solanum lignicaule
AGTGGATGTTGAAAAGTTTCACAATCGTGAGGTGTGAGTTAAAGTGACTATATGTTGGTGAGAATAATAAATTTTATGTCGGTGAGAATAATAAATTTTAAAAAGTAATGATGTGATTATAAATTTTATTTACATATGAAACAAATGGTTAGTAAATATAAATGTGGGGTTGTTTTAACAAAATATAAACTCATGGATCAATTATTATATTAAAATATCTCAAATCATGATATGGAATCACCATATAATTTCGTATCATGGTTTTTGGAGAATATGGTATCACTTCTCATGATATGAAATCATGAGATGAAATCAACGTAAAATCGCATGTAGTAGGCGTTTGGCCATGCGATACCATATCACGATATGGTATCGTGAGATGGAATCAACGTTTGGACATGCGATTTTACGTTGATTCCATCTCATGATTCCTTATCATGGGATGTGATTCTATATTCTCCAAAAACCATGATATGGAATTCTCATATAATTTCATATCATAATTTGAGATATTTTAATACAAAAATTGATCCACGAGTTTATAATTTATTAAAACAACCCCACATTTATATCTACTAACCATTTATTCCAAAATGTAAATAAAATTTATAATCACATCATTACTTTTTAAAATTTATTATTCTCACCGACATAAAATTTATTATTCTCACCAACATATAGTCACTTTGACTCCAGCAACCGATTGTTAAAGTGATGAAATATTTATGGTCTATGAGCATGAAAATATAGTTGCGGATGATATTGACCAACAAATGGCTCAAAGTAACAATGTTAGTTCATCTTCTCGGTCACATGATCGAGAAATGCAAGTTCAATGTGAGGAAATTGTTCGTACTATTTGGGAGGATTATATTAAAGACCAGTACACTACAATTTATGTTCAATTTTTTTTAATTAAATTAAAGTTAGATGAAACAATTACTTAAGTGGAGAACAAATAGCTTTGTAATAATTCATTATGCGATTTTATAAATTTTTGTTTATTTGATAAGATTAAATAAATAATTGGGTCTATTTTAATATATATATATAGTTTTACAACTTATGAGATTTTTATGTTTATGAGAAAATATACAACACAAAAATTCCATATCGCATGTCCAAACAAAACTTCAATTTCATCTCATGATTCCATATCATGATATCATATCGCATGGCCAAATGACCCTTAATTTGTATAGCTTACAGGAAGAAGTCTGACTACACATTTCAACCCCCACCCACCCAAACATATATATATTTTTCTCATTTGGTGTTTGGAATTTGCGTTAGAGTTTCGATTAAATTTAGATCGCATACTGCAGGGTCCATTAGAGGGTGACACTTCCAACAAGATTTTCTTCATATTCAGAATTCGAACCTGAGACCTCTGATTAAGGATGAAGCAATCTCACCACTGCACCACTGGCGTCCCACCCAAACGTGTTGTATTGTTGTATAGTGTAGGGGCTTAATTATTTTTGGAGGAATACTATATTACTATCCCTCATACAATATGCCTTACATATTGCTCATTTTCTTCATCTCTATTCATAATATATATATCAAGGAATGGTTTCCATTCTTCAAGTATGAAGAAGGGGTTTGATAATTATGTAAAACTCCCTCAGATCAAATGTAATGTTTTGGAGAAGATGAATAAATAGTAAGTTAATGTTTAGTTTATTTTCTTAAATATTATCAAGGAGAAAGGGTGGTTTTCCCTTCTTTTTTTAAAAAAAAATAATATTTTTTTGCTTAAAGAAGAAGTGAATAAGGGGAACCGTACGTGTCTTAGTCGCCAGAATAGGAAGCCTTAGTCGCCAGAATAGGAAACACTCAAAGTTATTAGTCCAATATTACTTTATTAGACCTTTTTGAAAGTGAAAAATGACGAATGTATTTCCTCCATGTCCCTAATTATTTGTTTATTTTTCTTTTTACTTGTCCATTTTGACAAATCAAGAAATGACAAATTTTTTTATCTATTATACCCTCAGTTAATTACTTTGAAAAGGGTAGAACTTCTTAAAAATCTTAAATTTTTAATTCATCCACTTCATAATTAATAGGGTTAAAATGGTAAATTCACTATGTCAATAATTGTTTTCTCAATAAATATGTCAATTCAAAAGTGGACAAATAATTCAAGACAGAGAGAGTAATAATTAATTTCTTGTCAATATTTACTAAACACAAAAATGAAAATAGTTAAGTAGCTAGAAGCAAGCATCATATGGTGGATGAGGTTGGTGTATCAGTTCATAAACCGTGAGTGAGTTCATTGATCAATAGTATAACATGGATTTCGAGCTCCGTGGTTTCTTTCCTTCTTCAAGGTGTCAAGGGGTGAAGTACACTGAGGCAGGACCAACTCGATTATAAGGCCATTAAAGCAATGACTCATGGCCAAATTTTTCTTTAAAGTTGTGTTCTCTCTTTTCTTTCTCTCTCCGTATAAAATCTCATTTAAAAAGAAATTCCTGGGTAGAAAAATAATAACTTTTTGTCTTATTTGATGTGGAGATTATTGTAATAATTGAGAAATAAAATATTTTTTAGGTAATTTTATATCTTTTCTTATGTGGCTATCTAAGTTGTTTTCTCATTTATATACTCATGATTGACATGAACCCACAATTTTATTTTCTATCCCCTTTCACTATTTTTATTCTCTTATTATTAAATATTTTGAAGTCTCCTAAACAATAAAATCTTTTGTATTATTGAAAATCTATTGTTGTCTGTTCACAAAAAGATCAATTTGTCTTTTGGTGTCTTCTTCAAATTTCAAGCATTATAACAAGTCAATTAAATATCATTATATCAACTTATAAAATTCATCGCAATACTATTTTGATATCGTTGTATCAACCTTTTCAATTCTTGAGTCATGTTATTATTCTAACTTTATATTACATTTTCTCATTGAAAATTTACATTGTTTATCTTCTTACTTTATAAAATTTGCGTATATCCTATCCTTTTTTTAAATCACTTTCGAATTACACGGAGTATATTATTATTATTATTCAATTTATATGGCAACTTGAAAAAAAAAATTAAAATTTCTTTATGAAGTTTGATTTTAGACCTCTGACCTTATTGAGACGGTCCTGCATCGATAGGGGCTTTTCCAGACAGTAGATTAATCCAAACTCATTATTTATAACGTAGAACATATATGCATGTGTGCAAATTCATTAAAATTTTAACAATTTTAAACTTGAACTTATAATTTAAGAATAATATAAATTTATATGGTAAACTTCAAATCTTAAATCTGGAAAAATTTCACAACTTTTGACTAAAATTAATGTGATAACCAAGCCTTGGCGTTAAGAAATTTTGCAAGTGGGGCAGAAGAAAACATTAGGTTGCAATCGATCTGTTTCCCATTTCTTTTTTCTTGATGAAATGTTAAAGTATTTGATAAAATAATAATAATGCATTACACTATTCATCACTTTGCATGATTGAGTGGTGGAAGGTGTGGCACTTTGGTGGGTACTTTTTGTTATACCATCTCCAACCCATCTCTATTTTACTCTCCATTCTCTATGTTTGGAGAGTAAAATAGAGAATGGGTTCTCCAATCACTCTCTATTCTTCAATTATAGAGAGGTGATTTGGAGAACTACTATTCACCTCTCTATTTTACTTTTTGATTATTATAATATTATTTCTAAGTAATATAATATCTAAAACATATTATTGTTAAGTATACTAATTCCATCCCGAATTAACAGTTTTTCTAATTTAATTTTTAATTTTTTTTGTCATTTTAAATATGTAATTTAGATTATAATTATTTTTCATTATGAAGTATGCACAAATTTTACTTGACAATTCAAACAATCTACTTTTATGTTTTAGTGATAAATTATTAAACTATACTTTTTATAGAGCATGAAAATATTTTTTGTTATAGTTTAAAATGGAATAAGGGAAGTAAATTAGTACACAAAATAATTGGATACAAGATGAAATTGTTAATTTAAATAATTTTTAGCTACACATAAAAAATAAGGACAAAAAATGTTTATTTTGAACTTCGTAATACATTAATAAAACATTTATCAGAGTAACATAATAGTCTTGAAAGTTGAGTATTTATGTAATTACGATAATACAATATTTATGATGCAATTATATTTCATCAATGATTTCACTTTTATTTGAATTGTTCGTTAATATGTATTATATATAGTATTTATTGCAATTATTCTATTTAGAAATTTATAATAAAATATAATTTTATATTAAATGAAGAATTTGAAAAAATATAAAATTTTGAATTACATAAAAATTATAGAGTGATTGTTTGCAAAAAGAAGAAATGATTTATATTATGAAATAAGAAAATAAGAATGAAAATAGAAATAATAATATAATATTAAGGAGAGAGAAAAAAATTCCTTTTTAAGAGAGTAAAATAGAGAATTGGGTTAGAGTTGGTTGTCTGAAAAAATAGAAAACTCTATATTTGGAGAGTAAAATAGAGGATAGAGCTGAAGATGTCATTTGATTTAATTGTAGATTCTTTTTGAGGCTGGGCTATTGTTAAAGATTCTTCTAATATGAGAACAAAAATAGGGGGTCTACAAAATGGACCAATGAATTAGTGCCACATAGGATTCCACATACCAAATTTGGTGGGGTTATGGGTTATGGGTTGTGGGAGCAGTGTTTAAAGTATTATAGTAGTGGGTGATTGTGTCTTTGCAATTGTCATCATTCATCACTTAATTTAATTAGGGTAATGTAGGGTGAAGCATTATAAAATATTATTGTTATAGTTTTTAGTGAATTAGGGTAGGACAGGACAAGACAAGACAAGACAGGTCAAAAGTCGAATTACTACATAATATTTTTTAGAAGAATATGAATAATTGTATTAGAAGTATCATTTGACTCATGTAAATTCAATTTTGTAAATTCAAGAATGAGCCTCGAAATATACTAGGTAAGGTTTTAAATTAAATATCATATTGTAAGGTGAAAAATGAAAAGGAGAAATTAATATAAATGGGGCAGGGCTTAATAAGATAGGGTAGGGTCAAGATTTTTTTTGGTCCTATTGAAATCCCTATCACTTATATTACCATTTTCTTTCAATAAAATGTGTGTTTGATTTTGGTTCATTTTTATTACCCTAAATGGGAAAAGATATTTGGTCTAAGTTTTCTCCTTCATGTACCCTTTTTGAGTATATAACAAGTTAAGATGTTTTTGTGTTGCACACAAACCTTCAATAAGCTTTGACTTATACTTTATATACGTATTTAAAAACTTCAATAAAAGTATAAATAATATACATTAAGCTCAATAAATTAAATTAAATAATGACAATTTCGATTTCAAACTATTTCTGAAGTAGATGATTTTCTTCCACCCTTGTTAGCCTTCTTAGATTGTGGGAGGAAGTCACAAAAGATGTGGAGATTTTTCAACTGAAAATAAGCCTCACAAGATGATAAGTAATTCAGTCTCTTCAACTAACGTGGGATCGATCACCAACATGGATTGTGGTAGAATAATTGAAGGTACTAAATTTGTACTCCTATACGAATACCGGACACCAAATCAAATGAAGGAAAAAAAATCTAACGTAGGATTAGGGGTTGTTGTATTGAGAAAAGAAAACCCTTTTTATCAACTTATAAGTACCATAAATCTCATATTCTAGTTTCTGTTTTGGAGATTGGATTATATATAAATATTATTTATTTGTTTATTAAATATTTAATAGTATTAAAAAATCGCTTAATTTTCATAATTTCCTTAATAACAAACCTAACCTTATATATCAATGGGGAAAACCGACAAAGGATTAAAAGAACATTATTTAGTGAGATGGAGTTGGAATCAGTTACTTTCACTAGGTCTAACACTATTTGAGATTATACGTGATGCATGTCTATATTATTAGGCCTTTAAAAAAGAAGGTAAATGCTTTAATATAAATTTGTGTGGTAGTAAATCATCACATTTTTTTCTCGCAAATCTAACATGAAGAGTCTCATTGGGATATCCATAATTAAAGTTTTTTTTTCATTGACATTTAATTTTTTTTCTCAAAATAGTTATAAAATTTACACAAATATTACCGATGTTAAAAGTAATAAAGTTATTAGAACTTATAACTAAAGGATATGAATTTAAAGTATAGCTAAAGTGGGTCCCACAATTTAAAAAATAATACAGTAATTAAATTAAAGTAAAATAATTTTTTTATGTTTTTAATTCTTTTCAAAAATATTGTTACTAAACCAGGTGCGTTGATAGAGAGGTGCTTGCTTCATCCTTAAACTCTCTCTCTAATATAACAAGAAAATATATGTAGAGTTCTCTTCTCAACATAATCATTTAGTAAATTAAGAATGAATTCATGCATTAGTCAGTAAATTTTTTGTTGTCTCAATTATCTACCTTGATAAATTTGAAAGTTGTTAAAAGGTGTTTTTTTTAATATAGTATCGCTTTATCTATTTACAATCCATCCTTCAACTCTTTAGAACGTCCTTCAAATTTTGGCATTGACCTAGCTAGCGTGCGATCCCAATTCACGAGTCAAAGATAGATGTGTCATGCCGCATAAAAAAAGCGCGCTCTTCTTCTATTATTTCCTTGCTTAAAATATATTTCTAGAAGTCCAATTCTTTTATACGACGCAAAAGTTGCTTCTTATATTTTTTTAGGGAAGGGTTTTTAGCCCTCATCCTAAAGTAAATCTTGAAGAACTGACTGCTCTGGACAATTTCGTGGTTTTCTCAAAAAAAAAATTAATTTTGAGAAAAATAATTATCATATGAATGAATTTTGTAATTACATTGGGAACATAAGACTTTGTTTCATTCGTTGTTTCATTTACGCAACTTACGAAGACAATATTTCTACAATTAAGATTGTGTGACTCTCAAGTCTACACCTTGAGCGTGATCGACACTCAATGACATTGCTAGCCTTAGCATACTCATAACATGACATAAAACATGAGCATACACTAGACAAAAGTGGGAACATAGTTTAAAAGGAATTTAAGAAACTAGTCTTATAAAAGTAGTATTTTTTTTATAAACAAAGGTTAAAACTAAAATACATAATTGATTGTCAATTTGTAAAGCCTCTAACATGACTTAGTAATGTCTATCGGGATAATTAAGGCTATTGGCATACCTCAAGTAAATTAATATGAAATACTAAAATTGTAGATTAAGTCACTGAAAACAGAAAGGGAATCACTAAAAGCACAGAATAATGTAGAATATAGTGTGTTGCTTGATCTCATGTTTTCTTACCTGAGTCTGCATTAATAAAAGATACAACACCCTCAATAAAAGGGACGTGAGTACGTGTAGAATTGTACAATAGTAATTACCATAATTTGGTTTCCCCGTGATGAGAGTGAAAAATGGTAAGTCTCACATAGTTTGTTAAGACTCCTTTCTTAATATAAGTCATGTCATCAATCTTTAAAAAAAATTGAAAATGTATTACGGGTCCTCATGAAATAATTAATCATTAAATTGTATGTTTCAGTGTAAAAATTATACCATATTTTATTTTAGCTCTCATTGAGCACATAGGGATTATGACCCTTGAGTAGTTCATCCTCTTCGATTATAGTTGTTAAGCATGTTTAAGATATCTTCTATAATATGATCATGGTCTTTTGAGCTGTATAATTACACCTATCCAGATTGACCTCACACCTACATTATTGAGTGAGGATGTGGTAAACCAATCCAAATGATTTTATATATCTTCTTGTATTTGACCCAAACAGGACAAACTATGTGTGTTTCTGTCTTAGCCGTTAATCCAACTACATATGAACTCTACTTCCCTTAATCCATGTTTTATTCTTAATTTTTTTGTGTCCGATTTCACTAACAACTATTTTTTTACTTTGTGGCTTGTGAAGCAACAAAATATACTAGTATTAGATTAAGAGAACAAAATATGTATGGTAGAATTTGGTAAACAATCATATAATTAGAGGAAGATGTTCATATAATGTCCATAACCCTGTAATGAAAACTTTTAGCCACTCATTATCTGATTACACGTAGGAGAATTCATAAACAATAATGAAAATAAGATTTTAAAAAAATTCTAGAATAATGACAAATATTCTTGCCTTTGCGAGTTTGCCCACTTTTTACTTTAGTCCAATTAAGTTCTTTTCACCTTCAAAGCATAAAACACCTTTCATAAGCTCAAAATTATGTGATCGAATGAAAACAAGGAGTATCAAGCTAGAAATTACTTGGAACAATGCTCAAATGTAGATAAAAAAACATGACCAAAAAGACTGTAAATTCACTCAACATCCGCCAACAACAAAGATCTCAAGCAAAAACAAAAAATTCAAAGATCACATTTCAGCTCCCTTGAATGCTAAATCTTTGTACAGTTGTAAAACTATTTTTGGTGTTTTTCCACATCTTGAATGATTAGATCACCTCTCTTGTAATGAGGATATGCGTCTTCTATCCTCCAAGTAAGATTAAGGATTCCTTGTACTTGGTGGTTCAACTCCTTGAAATCTCTTTACTAAACGTTTGTGGAAGATGAACAAATTTAAACAAACAATTCTTTGCTCCAAGCAATTTGGGCACATCTCAACTAATTCAGTATATATATTTTTATACAAGAAACAATTTGCACACATCTCAAGTACGTACCACTTTCTACCACACAAATACCAAGTAGTTATGTGCACCAAACATGAGACAAATCACATTCTACGAACACAATCGCCCCAACGTTTCAATAAAACAGCAATACTACAACAAATAACATTCTCATTCACCAAAACCTTAGTTCAATAGGTACTAGCACCAATATGCAACACTTTTACACATAAGCTACTCTCTACATCTCCAAATACCATTCTCATACAGTAAAATTGTCCAGCCAGTCACTTTTTTTTTTCTCATTTCTCTTCACTTTTTAAGCCAAGGCTCCAAGAACTAGTCCATAGTTTTTGTGTCCCAAAGACCAAACCTAGAGCCCTAATCTTATTCTACATCAGCGTAAACACGATTTTGTGTACCAAACTGTTTGGAACTCGGACCATTGATGCTAATCATTCCAAGCTGTGGTAGAATTTATCGCGTCGGCTGCTGGTTGTAATGGCTCTTCTCTTTCTTCTTTGCTGCAGCAAGCTTGGAATTCCGTGCAGCAGCCTCTATTGCGGCTGCTCTTGCAGCAGCATCTGTCTCTTTCCCAGATTTCTTTTTCTTTGCCGAAGCCACCCTTTTCAGCCTCTCCTTCATATCCACTGTTGACACATCTTCTACTGGTCCAGCTCCTCCAGTTTCCTCGGGTCCAGTAGTGGCATCTACATTGTTGGGCTGATCCTCTGATTCCTTCACCTCCTTGGATGCTTTGTCCTTCTTTTTCTTCTTCTTTGCACTTTTAGGCTCTGTGGCCCCACTATTTTTCTTTTCTACATCTTCTGATGGCTGACCCTCTTTCTTCTCATTAGCAACATCTGTAATTATAGAGAAACATTTAGGAAAATCCACCTTCAGATACCCATCGAGTCAAACTAGGCATCTTAACCACATAATGACAGCAAGTGCTAACCAAAAGAAAAAGTAGTCCATAAAATGAAAGAGAATATGATATCAGTCTTAAGGAGGTGGGCCATCAATTTCATCACAATTTCAATAACCATTTACTAAGGGAAACACCATTATCTCTTATCAGTACACGAGGCAAAAGAATTACCAGGTAAGTCTTCCGGACCGTTCTCCTTTTGTTCCACCCCAAAATCAGCTAAAAGTGCCTCCAATTCAGCAAGCTCCTTTTTCCTTCTCTCTTTCTTCGATAGTTGTCTCTCAGCTTCTTTAGGAGCTGGTGAAGCTTCTATCTTTTGGCCTACTGGCTCAGCATGTTCTGGAACCTCAGATTCGTGGTCATTATCCTCCAAATCTTCATCTTCATCAAGAAGGTCGTCCTCACTTTCTGTTTCCTGCAAACCCGATTGCAACTTTAGTATATGCACAGTACCAACTCGAATAAACGTTCCAACTTTTATGGTGCCAAATATTGCAATAATTTGTGTTATTTACTTCCTTTTCCTTCTTTTTGAACTTTTTATTCCCTCGTGAAAGAAAATTAATCCCTAAATTTTGAAGAACAAACAGCACAGAAAACATAGACATGAGAGTAGGGAGTCAACAGAACAATAAATCATTAAGCAAAATGAACAGACATAAGGAATAAAATATGCATGGAAAAAACTATTAACTTGTAAAACTCCGGGTGTCCAAAGGGAAAGGAAACACTAGCTACGCTTGCAGCCACAGGCCCCAACCAAACATTCCAATTTAAAAAGAGGAGAACATTTTTGGAACCAAAAATCAAATAAGGAAGTCGTCTTAAAAGCCCAACATTCTCCCACAATGTGACTTAAACAAACACCTCAAAGCAATGGAAACAATCATCCTATAGGCATTACCAACTATTGGAACTTGGAATTAAGGCTTAATTGTTATTGTTTCACTTGCACTAAGTCGGGCCTTTGCCAAGAGTTCTCTTAGCTTGGCTAGAAACTTGTATGCTAGGGACTGAAGGAAACCACAGATGTTTTGATGTAATTTCAACTCCTAAGTGTTCCCTAAAGGCTAGATGTTTGGTTAACCTTTATAGTTGGGGTTAATTTATCCCCTGGTATTCGCCAGCTCCTTAGTCTTATGATATTTCTTTCATAATCTCTGCAACTTCTTTATGACATTTAACTTCATCGAATCTGCCCCCCGGATATTATTTCGCGCCGTTCCATAACTTGTACTCCCTCCATTTAAAAAAGAATGTCTTTTTCCCTTTTTGACAACTCTTTATTTCAACTTTCCACATATATGTTTAAAGACCACAAGACTAAAGGACATTTTGTTTAGTCTAAGATCCCAAGATTCAAAAAAGTTCTCCACTTTCTTAAACTCCATGTAAAAGTCAAAACCAGACAAACAAATTGAAATAAGGAACTATGTTAGTGTAGGAACAAGTTCGAGATAGAACTAGAACTGTTAGAGAAACACTAACTTGCTTGGAAATCAAATGACTTCCTATTGGAATTCGACAGGTCCTAAAAGAGCATACCACAACTAGTTCAGGGTTGAAAACACAGTAATTTAACTGACTAAACAAGACATAACACTGTATTTGCTTGTAGATTCTTCAACCACTTCTCAAATATAACATTGAATTTTATCAATTATCAGAGAAGTTAAAAATATAATCTACCACACTTATATCCCTAACCTAAAAATCCAAAAAAATTCATATCCAAAGAACAGAACAATACCTCAACAGGTTCAGGTTTTTTTCCAGATTCAATGGAACCCACAAAAGACTGAAGAGGAGCAGTGGTGGCGTAGTAATCGTCATCATCTTCGTCATCAACATCTGCCCAAGATTTCACCGTCAACGGCGCCGGAGCCCACAAAACTTCCGGCTCCTGTTCTTTTTTCGATGACCCTTTACTCTTCTCCTTATCAGATTTCTTCTTCTTCCTCAAAGTATCAAGCGCCGCAAATACATTGGAATTTTTCACCATCACAGACCCTTCTTCCCTTCTGTTACTCCCCATCATTTCAACCAAGTAAACCCAATAAATCTTCTTCAATTTTCGTTCGTTCTACTCAAGAAAACAAAGAAAAATAAACTAGAAGAAATTGGAGAACAGTCGTAGGATGGGATTTGTTCAAATGGTTTTTTTAGGGTTTGGGGAAGTTCTTCATAGATAAATGGGGAGATAACACGCAGTGACAAAGAAGAAATGGAGGGTTATATAGTTCTGGCCTATTGTGATTTGCTGCACTAATTATATTTTACTAGTATTCGTGTTCGCGTGTGTTGCACGGATATTTTAAAATATAACAATGTTAAATTAAATTTATAACATTTTTTATTTTTTATTTATTTCAATTTATTTAAAATGCCATTGTTCAGGTTTTATCAGAAGCTTTTCATAATCTAACAAATAGTTGAGGAAAAAAAGCAACCAATTGACTTAAAACTATTGTAAGATCTTATATTATGTACAATAAAATTTAATTTTTAAAAAATAATTCTTAGAATTTTTCAAGAATTAATTTCATAAGCAATTCTCATATAGTTAGTGATACAAATTAAACCAACTGAAATATAATATTACTTTGAAATAAAGAGCAATGTAAGAGGGTAATAATTATTTTAACAGAAAATGATCTAAAATATCCTTAAACTATTGAAAATGATACAAAATTACACTGCATCCATCATCATCACCATCATCCTTGTAACTTCATTTCCCAATTTTCTAAGTTAATTTGATCCATACCTCTCGTTATTTCCCAATAAAATCATCATCTTGATTTAATATAACATGTGAATATAAACAAATAAACAATAAATTAAAGTGTTTGTACATGAAAGTAAAATATAAATGCAGTTATAAGAATTTTGATAAATAAACTTATAAAACTTAAGAATTAAACATCTAATGGATTAGACCAAATCTAATTAGAACTCAATAAAGAGTTAATTTATGAAATATATTAGACAACTTTTAATGAATTATTATATATTTTGAATTCTCACAATTTACTAT
>JAJOOF010013365.1:0-25012 GCA_029582545.1 Solanum lignicaule
GACGAATGGGGATGGTAACGGTAAACAAGGAAAGAAAACGTGTATGGAGAAAATCCCTAAAATTGGGTAACTGAAAATTTTAATTCTAAAAAAAAGGAAGTGAAATCAAATTAATTACCTATTATTAATTAATAATAAAAACCTTTAAATAGATTAATAATTTATTAAATAAATATAATTTGATTTTTAAATAAAATTAAATTTAATTGATATGTCATAACCCGTAAATAATCTGTTACAAGCAAGAATTTTTTAAAAGTAAATTTAAAACCCGTAATATTTACTCTTAAATGTGTATATAGGGTGATTTTTCCTATAAAAAACTCCTTGTAAATCAACTCGAGAATATATCGTGTAAAACTCCTTGGTCAAAGGAATTAAAAATCATGGCCGACCTCGGTATGATTTGCCTTAAATCTCTATTAAACAAATGCAATTTAAGGTCAAAACTTTATGACCAAAGGGGTAACTTTAGCACCTTTCCCTTTCTAGTTGCAACTGCCCTTTCAAGATTCTACCTCAATCTTAAAAGTTTTTATAACTAAAGAAAAAAACATCAGCTATTACAAATCGTCTATAATATTAAATAGGTTACAAGTCTAGCTCTTCTAGTATCCATTAATCTAAGAGTTTGGTTCTTTTGTAGTCATTTTTTCAATCATAAAGATCACTAACTCTTAAATTACCACTAAATTTGAGCTTCACAAAATATATGATCCAACTAAGAAATTCACAAACTATAGATGGATCTATGATGCAATATAGAACTATTAATCCAACTTAACCCTTGGACACATGAGTGAAACTCTCCACAAGCCGTGTTTGGAACTAAAGTTCCATTTAGGAGAGTAGATGGACTCATAATTGGAGGAAGAATATTAAATTTAGACAACACTTATTAGTCCCACTTTATAAAACTTTCCATCTTTTCCTCTCATTTTTTTTAATCACAATAAAATTGACCCCTCTCATTCTATAACACCTTCTAAATTCTATGTTACCTTATCTATCAGATTATGAAGATTTAGGGTGCCTTGTGACCTACCAAATTATGGGTATATGAGTTTTCTAAGGCCACCAACAACTCGTTAATTTGAGTTTGAAATAAAAATGTTATGATCGATTTATCAAACACTCCCAAAAAATATTTCTGAACCTGAGCTTCACAGATTCAATCTATGGTCGTAGATCAATCCATGAATCATAAATTGATCTAGTGAATTGAACTTCAAAGACTAGAATTTTGACTTGGATTCTAGGGGCCATAGATCAAACCACATACCATAGATTTTCCTTGTGGAAAGTTTTGAAATAAGGAACTGTAGTAGTAGTAGTCTAGATGACAACCTTTTGTTTTGAATAATATACAAGGTATTGTCCCGTATTGTTGTAAATAATTAGGCATTAGGTGTCAGTTCTAGTAGGATCTCACCTTCTGGGTTTTTTAAGTCATGGTTCTTTTTGTAGATTTTATTTTAGTGTTCAACTGAACAATGTTTAGGATAAATCTGATCATAGCACAATGATTTTTCCCGATGATAGATTGGTAGGCGACTTTCTTAAGGGAATACCTTATGTTTAGCATCAATAAAGTAGAGTTGGTTGACTTATATAGTGGTAGTTTGTTTTATTACGACACAAAACTGGCTTTGATTGAAAAATGGACTCATCTAGAAAAGTCAATGAACTGCTATTGAATATATAGACATGTATATCGCTCTTTGTGACATTGAATTCATGTTAAATGCTTAGATTACTAGTTTGGGAGTTAGAATAATGTCATGACTAGAAAACTCGAGTGATGATGGTACCTATCATAACCCACCAAGTAGGTAAGTCAATCCATATCCCGAAACAACAAGTAACATGTCACGTTCTGAGCCTACCCCTTGACGTAACACGGGACCTAGGATCACAAGTGACTTCAAACTAACCTTGTGTCTTGTTGGGTTTTGGGCCTTTTTCCCTTCCTATGTGTAGGGGTGTACAAAACCGAACCAAACCGCAAACCGAGTCAAACCGAAAAAAAAACCCGACCAGTGGTTTGGTTTGACTTGGTTTGGTATTGAAAAAAAAAACCCGACTATATTTGGGTTGGTTTGGTTTTAATTAAAAAAATCAACCCGACATTATATATGTAGTTTTAAAATTTTATTTTATACATAAAAATATTTACTTTGATATAATTTTAAAATATTTCTTATACTATTTCATTGTTTTTATCTTTTAATATATTATTTCAAGTTTAAAACTTAGAATTCGTATTGGTCCAATAAAGATTATAGTTCATAGATGTTGATAATTATAATAAAACTTAAATCAAAATCAAATTAATACTGATGCAAAAAGAAAATCAATTCAACACTAAGATTGACAATAATATTGAATATTTGTTCTTTAGTTTTACATTGGTTTAGACAATTAAAATACATAATCGATTTTTAATTTTCCTTAAATATTTAATAATGTAACTAATACTTATTAAACTTATTTTAGCATGATTTAGTACTTTTAAATTGTGATCTTTTTCATTATGACTTTGCAATATTTAGTTTATATGATGATTTCATTATTATTTTTTATTGAATATTTTTGTGTCATCAGTACTCATATCATATTTTGTGTTATATTTTTTAAGAAACACCTTAGATAATTGTATTTTGGTTGGACTAAAGAAATATTTGGAGCACAAGTTAATTATATGTTTGTATGCAAACTTTACCGAAAAAATCCAAAAATCTGAAAAATCTGAGGTTTATTAGTTTGGTTTTATTTATAAATTTAAAAATTCGACTCAATAGTTTGGTTTGGTATTTGAAAAACTGAACCAACCCGAGGTTGAAGATCCAGAAAAAATCTGAATTTTATTAGTTTGGTTTGGTTTATAAATTTAAAAATTTTGCACAAATGGTTTGATTTGATATTTGAAAAATTCGAACCAACCTAGTCATGTACACCCATACTTATGTGGATAAATAAAAGTCCAAGGTTTTGAGTCTTCCTTCCTTTCCTTTGTGGATAAATTTAGCCCAAATTTGACTAGCCACTTTGCCCATAAGCCCAATATTATGGTGCATATGTAAGACTTTCTTTTAGGTCTTATTGGAGAAGAATCACAAGAGATTGAGAACAGTCATATAGAGAGAAAAGTGAGAAAGCGCAAATTTTCACACTAGCCCTAGCCGCCAATTTCAAATTGAGATTCCTGCTTCGTTTCTTATCCAATTGGGTTGTTTTTGGAAAGCTTGTTCCTTTCAACTTAATCTTTGATTGGGAACTGAGAGAGAGTGATTTGGAGTCCTGTAGCTCCAGATTTTTGCTCGTGAACAGTAGCTGTGGGTTTGGTGTTTTTGCTTCTTTTATTTCTCTAATTTTTGGTGCTATCTTGTAGTTGTATTTCTCATTGTTTGGCACTTTGTTGGTGGCCATTTTGGAGTACACTTTTGTAACTCTTGTTGATTTTTAGTGGAGCTTTGGCCTTGTGGTTTTAATTTTTCACACCGAAGAGGTTTTCCAAGTTAAATTTGATGTCTCGTGTGTTGATTTGTTTTGCTTGTTTAGGTTGATTTGTTTTGCTTGCTTTGGTTGATTTGTTTGCTGCCCAAACAGTTTTATTCTTGCATTATTTTGTCTTCTCTTAGTTCAAATAGAAGAAAAGTTTTGACTTGAGTTTTCTTCCACTATTGTTCTGTCGTGCACATTTATTTTGTGCTTGCCTTTCCCAACAAAGTGGTATCAGAGCATTGTGTTTTTGTTGATTATCTATTTGAATGATAGAGTCAAATATGAGCAAGATGGTTTGTTTGAATGGTAGTGATTATCATACTTGGAAAGTCAAGATGAAATATCTTCTATTTGTCAAGAAAATGCATCTACTTGTGTTTGCTTCTAATAAACCCGAATCTATGAATGATGAGGATTGGGAATTTGAGCATTTGCAGGTTTGTGGCTATATCAGACACATGTCAGAAGTTTATGAGACGAGCTTGAGACTGGCAATAACAATTTATTTTTGTTGAAACAATTGATGAACATCAGGTATAAAGAGGGCACTCCTATTTCTGAAAATATTAATGATTTTCGCAGTGTTCTTGACCAGCTGTCCGAAATAGGTGTAAAAGTTGATGAAGAAATTTAAGGACTATGGTTTCTTAATACTCTGTTAGACTCTTTTGAAACTCTTCAAGTTTCCTTGACTTATTCTGCTCCCAGTGGTGTTGTGACCATGGAATATGCTAAGAGTGGTGTCTTGAATGAAGAGATGAGAAGAAGATCTCAAGGCTCATGTTTTTTTACTTCACACTCCAATGTTTTGGTTACTGAAGACATGGGGAGAAACAAGTTTAGAGGTCAGAATAACAGAGATAAAAATAGATGAAAGTCAAAGTCTAGATTTAAGAATGTTACATGTGACTATTGCCACAAGAATGGTCATATCAAGAAATATTGTTTCAGGTACAAGAGAGATATGAAACAACAACAGAAAGAAGGCGATAATGAAAATCGTGTTGCGGTTGTTGCTAACGATGACCTTCTTGTTTTCTTGTGATGAAAATACCGTCAATCTTATTTGCGATGAGTCTAGATGGTTTGTGGATTCTGGTGCTACTTCTCATGTCACGCCCAGGAAGGAATTATTTTTTTCTTATACTTCAGGTAATTTTGGGATGTTGAAAATGGGAAATAATCATGAGGTTGCAGTTCTTGGTATTGGGACTGTTTGTTTGGAAAGTAATAATGGTTCCAAACTAGTTCTAAATAATGTCAAGCATGCTCCAGATGTTCGCTTGAATTTGATTTATGTTGGATACCTTGATGATGAGAGTTATGTTAATACCCTTGGTGCTGGCTAGTGGAAGCTTACAAGAGATTCTATGGTGGTGGCCCGAGGTGACAAGTTGTCTAGCTTGTACGTTTTTCAGGGCTCCATTTTCAAAGGCTCAATAAATGTGGTGGAGAATAATACTTCATCATTGTTATGACATAGAATACTGAGTCATATGAGCGAGAAAGGGATGGACAAGTTGGCTAAGAAGAATTTGATTTCTGGAGTGAAACAAGCAAAATTGAACAAGTGTGTTCATTGCTTAGCCGGTAAACATAAAATAGTTTCTTTTCAGAGTCATCCGCCTTCAAGAAAGCTCGATTTGCTGGAGTTGGTACATTCTGATTTGTGTGGTCCTTTTAAGGTAAAGTTTCATGGTGGTGCACTTTACTTTGTGACTTTTATTGATAATCATTCGTGCAAACTCTGGGTATTCTCTTTGAAGTCCAAGGATCAAGTACTTGATGTGTTCAAGAATTTTCAAGCCTTTGTTGATAGACAGACATGGAAGAAATTGAAATGCATTCATTCTGATAATAGTGGTGAGTATATTGGTCATTTTGATAGATATTGCAGAGAGCAGGGTATTTGACATCAGAAAACTCCTCCAAAGACTCCTCAGCTAAATGGTTTAGCGGAGAGGATGAATAGAACTCTTCTTGAGAGGGTTAGATGTATGCTTTCAGATGCTAAGATGCCAGATTCCTTTTGGGCAAAAGCACTTAATACTGTTGACTATGTTATCAATTTATCTCTGACTTTTGCTTTGAATGGTGATGTCCCTGACAGAGTTTGGTCTGGTAAGAATGTTTCTTATGATCATATTAAAGTTTTTGGGTGTAAAGCCTTTGTGCATGTTCCTAAGGATGAGATGTCAAAGTTGGATGTTAAAACTAGGCAATGTATCATTGTTTGTTATGGTCAAGATGAATTTGGCTACCGTTTCTTTTATCTAGTTGAGAAGAAACTTGTTAGAAGCCGTGATGTTGTGTTATTCGAAGACCAAACAATTGAAGATCTTGACAAACCTGAGAAAGTTGATTCTCTAAACACTGAGAGCCTAGTTGATGTTGATCCAGTTCATTTGACTACTCCACCCGGTGAAAATCTTCAAGATGATGAAAATCAAGTTGATATTAAAGATGGTGATCATATTCAGAATGACCAGTATGCTATTGATGTTCCAGTGCAAGACGATGTAGTTGGTCAGCAACCAAATATTATTAATGCTCCAGAAAGTTCTCTTAAAAGATCTACTAGAGAGAAAATACCTTCATCTCGTTATTCTCCCAATGAGTATGTACTCTTGACTCGCAGGGGAGAACCAGAGAGTCTTGATGAGGACACGGAAAGTGAAGAAAAAGAAATGTGGTTTGATGCTATGGAGAATGAAATGAAGTCTCTACAACAATCATACCGTTTATTTGGTTATGTTACCTAAAGATCGAAAAGCTTTGAAAAACATGTGGGTTTTTCGGGTGAAATATGAAGATGGTAACCCAATTCCACGGTACAACTAGATTGGTTATGAATGGTTTTAACCAGAAAAAGGGAATTGATTTTGATGAGATATTGTCTCCAATTGTGAAGATGTCATCCATCGTGTTGTTCTAGGCTTTGCTACAAGTCTGGACTTGGAGGTTGAATAGATGGATGTTAAAACTGTTTTTCTCCATGGTGACTTGGATGAAAAAAATTATATGGAGCAGTCGGAAGGCTTTGAAGTCAAGGGAAAAGAGAATTATGTTTGCTAGTTGAAGAAGAACTTGTATGGTCTAAAACAAGCTCCCATGCAATGGTACAGGAAGTTTGATTCTGTTATGAGTTAGCAGGGCTTCAAGAAGACTTCTTCAGACTATTGTGTTTTTGTGCTATAATTCTCTAATGATGACTTTATAATCGTTTTGCTTTATGTTGATGACATGCTTGTTGTTGGTCATAATACTTACATGATTAAAAAGTTGAAGCTAGAGTTGAATAAGTCTTTTGCAATGAAAAACTTGGGACCAACAAGGCAGATTTTTGGCATGCAGATTGTCCATGGTAGAGATGCCAAGAAATTGTGGTTGTCACAGGAAAAGTACATTTAGAAAGTACTTCTTAGATTCAACATGGACAAAGCTAAGATTGTCAGTACACCTTTAGCTATGCACTTCAAATTGAGTACCAAACATTGTCCTTCCACTGACAATAAGAAGGAAGATATGAGGAAAGCTCATTATGCTTAAGTTGTTGATAGTTTGATGTATGCAATGGTGTGTACAAGACCGGATATTGCTCATGTTGTTGGTATTGTTAGCCGTTTTCTTTCTAATCCGGGAAAAGAGCATTGGCATGATGTAAAGTGGATTATGAGATATCTTTTTGGCACTTCTAGTCTGAGTTTGTGTTTTGGGATAGGAAAACCTATTCTTTGTGGTTATACTGATTCAAACATGGCTGGTGATGTTGATACTCGTAAGTCTACTTCAGGCTACTTGATTACTTTTGCGGCAGGAAGGAGCTGTGTCTTGGCAATCTAGGTTGCAAAAATGTGTTGCTTTATCTACTACAGAGGCTGAGCTTATTGCAGTTGTTCAAGCTTACAAAGAGTTAATCTGGATAAAGAGATTCTTAGGGGAACTTGGTTGTGCTCTAGAGAGGTATGTGCTTTATTGCGACAGTCAAAGTGCTATTCATCTTGGCAAGAATTCTACATTTCATGATCGGTACCTCTAAACACATTGATTTGAGGTATCATTGGATTCGAGATGTGTTGGATTATAAGTTGCTTAAATTTGAAAAGATCCATACCAATGATAATGGTTCCGACATGATGACTAAAGCTTTGCTAAGAGGGAATTTTGAAGAATGTTGCATGATTGCCGGGATAGCGGTTTCCTCCACATAGTCGGTAGGAGGAGAATTATTGGGTTTTGGGACTTTTTCCCTTCCTATGTGGATAAATAAAAGTCCAAGGTTTTGGATCTTTCTTCCTTTTCTTTATGGATAAATTTAGTCCAAATTTGACTAGCCACTTTGTCCATAAGCCCAATATTATGGTGCATATGTAAGACTTTCTTTTAGGTCTAATTGAAGAAGAATCACAAGAGATTGAGAGCAGCCATATAAAGACAAAAGTGAGAAAGTGTAGATTTTCGCACAAGCCCTAGTAGCCAATTTCAAACCGCGATTCCCGCTTCATTTCTTATACGATTGTGCTGATGTTTGGACAACTTGTTCCTTTCAACTTAATCTTTGATTGGAAATTGAGAGAGAGTGATTTGGAGTCCTGTAGATCCAGATTTTTTCTCGTGAACAGTAGTTGTGGGTTTGGTATTTTTGCTTCTTTTATTTCTCTAGTTTTTGGTGCTATCTTATAGTTGTGTTGCTCATTATTTGGCACTTTGTTGGTGGCCATTTTGGAGAACACTTTTTTTACTCTTGTTGATTTTTAGTGGAGCTTTGGCCTTGTGGTTCTTACTCTTCACACCGAAGAGGTTTTCCACGTTAAATTTGGCATCTCATGTGTTGATTTGTTTTGCTTGCTTTGGTTGATTTGTTTGCTGCCCAAACAGTTTTATTCTTGCATTATTTTGTCTTCTCTTGGTTCAAATAGAAGGGAATGTTTTGACTTGGATTTTCTTTCTCTATTGCCCTGTCGTGCACATTTATTTTGTGCTTGCAGTTCCCAACAAAGTGGTATTAGAGCATTGGGTTGTTGTTGATTATCTATTTGAATAATGTAGTCAAATATGAGCAATATGGCATATATCGAGCATACTGAGAATCATTGAATAAAATATGTACTATGTGGAAGCTAAAACATGGATAACTAAAGTGGGGAATACCCAACTAGTCTGAATGTATAAACCATACTAAGAGTCTAATAACAACTGAAAGATAAACTTAACAATTCAAGTTGATTCTACTACTATGTCTGAAAATCCTCTAACTGAGTTGAGTTGATGGGACATGCTCCCCAGCTAACTCTAACCAAACTGAAAACTAAATAAAAAGACTAGAATGAAAGCATGTTTATTGTCCTCGACGAATAAGGATGCACCATTGAAGCTGCTGAAATGCGGACCGAGAACCGACCTAAGCACGATCTGAATGCTGAGTACCTGAACCTACATCATGAAAGGATGTAGCGCAGAGTATGCATCAGTACTTTGAATGTACTGAGCATGCAGGATATAGATACTAAGCTGAACAAGTATATATAAGCTGAAACAAGGTATAACTAAGCAATATTGTAAACTGAACAAGAATGTAAATACTGAAAATATAACTTAAAAGCTAAACTGAATGCAATGACCAAGTGCTAATCATGAACATGACATGCTAAATAGAATATTGAAGTATATACTGAAAACCTGGTCAATGCACTAGAAGTCTAATTGTGGGAACTACTATTAACCGTCATAAAACCACGAAAGCTAAACATGGAGTCCGATGTATATGCCCCATTGAGAGGACCCAATATACCTTGCCAGGGGTATAAAGGCATGACTGGCATGATCACTAAATCTGATGCCAAGGAGGCTTATACTCCTACGGGGGCACGTAGTTCTGGGACTATGAGGGTACGTTGAACCCTAGTCCAACTCGGTGCTAAGTCTACTCCCAATTGAATATGTATATGACACAAATGTAACTGAAAAGCTAAATTACTGAATAACTCAAAATACTGACATGCAATCTGAGAATGCAACATTTATATACTAATAATATGACATTCGAAATCTGGAATATGATTATCTGTTTAACTAACCTAGCAACTGTAATATGTGAACTAAGAAAATTTATAAACCTTAGGTGTAACACCCCGTATCCTAGACAGACCAGAATGCAGATTTCCAGAAGTGCAGGTGCCACCAACGGAGGCCACATACGGACCGTAGGTTGGACCACGGTCTGTGGAACGTGGTCCGTAGAAAAACCCCATAAAACCCAACTGTATGTGGGACTAAGGCCCGTGGAACGTGGTCCGCAGAAAAACCCCAAGAAACCCCGACCGTAGGTGGGACCACGGTCTGTGGACCAGGTCCGTAGAACGTGGTCCGCAGAAAAAAAACCCCAGAAAACCTCGACCCACAGCCAGGACCTATAGACCGTAGGTTGAACCGTGGTCCGTGAAATGTGGTCTGCAGAACCATCCTCTGAAGCCAAATGATGGCTGAACAGGACAGACCGTAATGTGGACCACGGTCCGTGGACTAGGTCCGTCGGTTGGTCCCAACAGATTTTAAGTCAAGGTCATTTTGGTCTTTTCCCTATGCGTTGGACCCTTAAACTACATAGTTTTGTCAGTTTTAGCCTAATAACTACATTAGAACTTACCCTAGTCAATTCATTTTCTAAAATTCATCCAATTAGAATGAAAAGAGGAGGAACAAGTCGAGCAGCCCTAGTTCAAGAACGCAATAGGGTTTCATCAGTTCTAGCCCCGAAATCGAAAGATTTCTCCATGAAATTCGTCACCAGGTATGTGGGATTTCACTAGTGGGTTCCTTTCACCCATTAGGTCCCTAGATTTCAATCAGAATCTTGATTCCCTTAATATTATCTAGACCTATGGTTTCTTGAATGTTGAAATTGTTGGGTTTTAGCTGTTAGAATGACCCAAATCAGATTACCATATTGTTGCTTAGTTTCTTGCATGATATTCAGAACCCTAGTTGTGTCGATTTATTTAGTTCATGAATTACACATGCTAGGTCAGTCTAAACAGATATACATACTTCAGTTTACGAATGTCACATTATCAGTTATAATTGTTGCATTCTCAGAGTTTGCATGTCAGTAATTAAGTTATCTAGTACTTCAGTATTTTAGTTATAATATTGCTTATATACATTCTAATTGGGAGTAAGCTTACACCGAGTGGACTAGGGTTCAGTGTAGCCGAATATTCCCAGAACTACATGCCCCTGTAGGTTTATTAGTCCCCACTGTGGGCATTACATTTTAATGATCACGTCAGTCATGCCTCTATATCTCTGGCAGGGTATATTGGGTCCTCTCGAAGGGGCGTATACATCGGACTCCACATTTAGCTCATGTGGTTTTATGTCAGTTATTAGTAGCTCCCACAATCAGATTCTAGTGTATTGACCAGGCTATCAGTTACAATTTAGTCTCCAGTTTCAGCATGTTATAAACTTGGTTATTGCATTCAGTTAGTTCATATTCAATATGTTTAGCATATTTATCATGTTCAGATTATATCATTGCTTTATCGTGTTGTTTAGTTATATGTTTATTTAGATTTACTCTATCCTGCATGTTTAGTACCTTTCAAGTACTGACGCATACTCTGCGCTACATCTTCTCGTGATATAGGTTCAGGTCCTCAGTTTTCAGATCACGCATAGATCGATTCCCGATCTCCATTTCAGCAGCATCAGTGGTGAGTCCTCATTCTTCGAGGATGATTGACATTATTATCTTTTCTACTTTTAGTCTTTAGTCTCAGTTTTTGCTAGACCTAGCTGGGGAATGTCCCAACATTTCTAGTCAGTTAGATGTTTTATTTCAGACATAGTTAGATTCAGTTTTAGCTTTGGAGTTTGATATTTCAGTTGTCATTAAACTCACAGTTCATTTATTCATATACTAATGGGTATTCCCCATCATTCCAGTTTTATGATGTTTAAAGCTTCCGCACAGTACTTTCTTAATTCAGTTATCTTTAAGTATGCTTATGATATGCCAGCAGGGTTAGCTTGGGGTCACTCGTGATCCTAGGTGCCGTGTTCGCGTCCTGGGGGTAATTTCGGGGTTTGACAAACTTGGTATTAGAGCACTAGGTTTAAGATTCCTACGATGTCTGAAAAGCCACACTAATTAGAGTCCTTTTCATGGGTGTAAAGTGCACCACATCTAATAAGAGAGAGGCTACGAAGTGTTTTTAGGAAAACTTCACTTTCTTGTTACTCTTATCGTGTGCAAGTATGATCTAATTCCTCGTTCTAATCCATCTTTATGCACTTAAGATCATGCCTCCTCGTAGAGCTTACGCAAGGAATGTTAATGCGCGCAATGCTAACATAGTTCCTTTAGTCCCGGACTATGAGGTTTCGAACACAGAGTTTCTGAATGCGATTCATCTTTTGGCTCAGATTATGACCAACAAGAACAATCAGAATGTTCAAGTTCTTACTAATAGAAATGGTGAATCTGTGGCAGCTAGGGTTCGCGATTTTGTTAGGATGAATCCGCCTAAGTTATTAGGGTCACAAGTTGGTGAGGACCCACACAACTTCATTGATGAGGTTAAGAAAATCTTTGGAGTGATGCAAGTGACTGGTAATGGTAGGGTTGAGTTGGCATCTAACCAGCTTAAGGCGGTGGCTCACATATGGTACACTCAGTTGAAAGACAATAGGGGCTACTTTGTCTTTTGTTACTCTATATAGCAGTAAACTTTGGTGTTAGTCCAGAAACACTCTCAGAACCTTTCTCAATCTCTACTTCAGTCGGGTATCCAAAAATTGCCCTGTCACAGTCTCTCAGAAAGTCACCTCAGCAGATCTTGTAGAGTTAGAAATGGTAAATTTTGATATCATTCTAGGCATGGATTGGTTGCATTCCTGTTATGCCTCAGTTGATTGTAGAACTAGGATTGTTCGTTTTTAGTTTCCAGACGAGCCAATTTGAGAATAGAAGGATAGTAGCTTAGTGCCTACGAGTCAATTCATTTCTTACCTTAAGGCCAGAAAGATGATCTTTAAGGGGTATCTCTATCATCTAGTTCGGGTCAAGGATTCAAGCTCTGAAACCCTAACTCTTGAGTCAATTCCAGTAGTTAATGAGTTTCCAGAAGATCTTCTCGAAGTTCCTCCTGAAAGGGAAATCAACTTCGAAATTGATCTCCTTCCATAGACCCAGCCTATTTCTATTCTTCCTTACAGAATGGCTCTAGCTGAGCTTAAGGAATTGAAGGAACAATTGAAAGACTTTCTCGATAAGGGCTTCATCAGACCCAGAATTTCCCCATGGGGTGCACCAGTGTTGTTCGTGAAAATTAAACATGGTTCTCTCAGGATATGCATTGACTATAGACAGTTGAATAAGGTCACAATCAAGAATAAGTATCCCATCCCCAAGATTGATGACTTGTTTGACCAACTTTAGGGTGCTAGTCATTTCTCAAAGATATACCTCAGATACGATTATCATCAGCTCAGAGTTAGAGATAGTGAAATCCCAAAATTGTCCTTCAAAACTCGGTATGGTCATTATGAATTTGTAGTTATGTCATTTGGTTTAACAAATGCTTATGCAGCTTTCATGGATTTGATGAACAGAGTGTTCAAGTTGGACTTGTTCGTTATCATCTTTATTGATGATATCCTCATTTACTCTAGGAATGAGAAAGAACATGCGACTCATTTGAGGGTTGTACTACACACTCTCAAAGATCGCCAGTTATTCGTTAAGTTTAGCAAATGTGAGTTTTGGTTGAAATATGTTGCTTTCCTGGGGCATATTGTGTCTAGCGAAGGGATACAAGTAGATTCTCAGAAAATAGAGGCAGTGAAGCAATCGCCCAAACCTACCTTTCCTACAAATATCAGAAGTTTCTTGGGTTTGGCGGGTTACTACAGAAGGTTCGTGGAAGGATTTTCATTCATAGCTTCTCCATTGACTAAGTTAACTCAGAAAAAGATCAAGTTTCAGTGGTCATATGATTGTGAGAAGAGCTTTGCAGAACTGAAAATTAGGTTGACTACAACTTCTGTTTTGACTCTACTAGAGGGTTCTGACAGTTATGTTATCTATTGGATGTATCCAGATTCGTCCTAGGTTGTGTTTTGATGCAGTGAGGTAAGGTTATATTGTATGCTTCTAGACAGCATAAGGTGCATGAGAAGAACTATCCAACTCATGACCTCAAAATTGAAGTAGTGGTATTTGCCCTTAAATTTGGAGACATTACTTGTATGGTGTTCACGTAGATGTGTTCACAGACCATAAGAGCCTTCAGTATGTGCTCACCTAGAAAGATTTGATCTTCGCCAGAGGAGATGGCTTGAGTTCCTTAAGGACTATGATATGAATGTACTTTACCATCTTGGTAAGGCCAATGTAGTACAAGATGCTCTTAGCAGACTATCTATGGGTAGTGTAGCGCATGTTGAGGAAGAAAGGAAGGAATTAGCGAAGGATGTTCATTGGCTTGCTCGCTTAGGAGATTGCCTCATGACCATATCATATGATGGTGTAACAGTTCAGAATGGGTCAAAATCTTCATTGGTAGCAGGGGTTAAGGAAAAACAAGACATCGATCCTATATTGCTTCAACTGAAGGGTGCAGTTCATCAGCAGAAAGTTGAGGTTTTCTCCCAAGGGGAAGATGGTGTGCTTCGCTATCAGGGTCGTTTATGTGTTCCTAAGGTAGGTGAGTTGAGACAACAGATTCTTATAGAAGCCCATAACTCCAGATATTGTATTCATCCAGGAGCCACTAAGATGTATCGTGAACTGCGGGAAGTCTTTTGGTGGAATGGCATGAAGAGGGATATAACAAATTTCGTGGCTAAGTGCCCCAATTGTCAGCAAGTGTAGGTAGAACATCATAAATCAGGAGGTATGAATCAAGAGATCAATATTCTTACATGAAAGTGGGAAGTGATCAATATGGACTTCATTAAAGGTTTACCTCGTACTCACAGACAACATAACTCCATTTGGGTGATAGTAGACAGAGTCACTAAGTCTACACACTTTTTGGCTGTTAAGACTATAGATTTGGCGGAGGACTACGCCAAGCTTTACATTAATGAGATAGACAGGTTGCATGGGGTTCCTTTGTCTATCATCTCAGGACTCAGATTGAGGTCTGCAGTTTACCTCTCATTTTTGGAAGTCATTTCATAAAGGTATTGGTACTCAAGTTAATCATAGTACAACATTTCATCCATAGATGGATGGTCAGGCAGAACATACCATTCAGACCTTAGAGGACATGTTGAGAGCTTGTGTGATTAACTTCAATGGTAGTTGGGATGATCACCTTCCTCTTATAGAGTTTGCCTACAATAATAACTACCATTCCAGTATTCAGATGGCCCCTTATGAGGCATTATATGGGCGTAGATGTACATTTCAAGTTGGTTTGCTTGAAGTAGGTGAAGCCTTGATAGGGCCAGATTCGATTCATGATGCCATGGAAAAAGTTTAACTCATCAGAGATAGACTTAAGACAGCCCAAAGTTGCCATAAGTCCTATGCAGATGTAAGGAGAAGGGACTTGGAGTTCCAAATTGATGATTGGGTTTTCCTGAAATTGTCACCTATGAAGGGGGTGATGAGATTTGGCAAGAAAGGGAAGCTCAGTCCTAGATATGTAGGCCCTTACAAGATCTTGAAAATAGTTGGTAAAGTGTCTTATGAGTTAAAGTTTCTAGCAGAACTAGCAGCAGTGCATTTGGTCTTTCACATTTCGTTGTTGAAGAACTGTGTGGGTGATCGAGCATCCATAGTACTATGGGAAAGTGTAGTTGTGAAGGATAGTCTCACTTATGAGGATGTGCTAGGGTAGATTCTTCATCGTCAGGTTTGAAGGTTGAGAAACAAAGAAGTCTCTTCCGTAGAGGGAGCTACTTAGAAAGCAGAAGCAGCCATGAAGGCTAAGTATCCTCATCTCTTTCCTTTCGATTCCACTTGATGAGTCCACGATTTTGACTCATTTAGGGCTTTATTTTAATAAATTTAGTGTCCTCAAATGCATATTTTGTGCCAATAACTGATGTAAATCCTTGATTTTCAGGTATTTAGATTGAGGAACAAAACATGGACACTAATGAGCAAAAAGGAACAAGGCAGTTGAAGGAACAAAGAAAATAGGGCCTGATGATAGCCAAACCCATTGGGAGAGTCGCTGAATGGCCATAATCTCACCTAAAGTTCCAGTGTGCCAAGCCCTGAAGGAAAAAATCAAGTCAGCGATAGAAAGGAGTAGTCGGCGAGTCGCCGAACGGTTCTGCGATGTAGTGCTAAATTGCCCAAAGTTACAGAACTTGAAGATGTTGAAGGGCAAAGCAAAGAGGCGATGGAATTGACCAAAGGACGGATCGCCGAGTGGATCAACGATCCTGACGTATTGCGCCAAATGGTCCTTCGCAACATATTTTTGGTGACTATAAATATTTTTAAATTCTTAGTTTAGTATGAGTTATCAGTCATCAGTTATTAGAATATCAGTTTTTGAAGTTTTAGAACTCTAAGTTGGGAGACAATATTTTCCTTAACTGTGAAGATTTGAAGATTTCCATTTTTGAGAAATTGGAAGTGGGTCTTTGAGATTCTTCAACCTTGACCTTTGTAAAGATGAAATTAATCGAACTGAGTGATGGAAACACAATTTGGTAACGATTTCTATCTTTTTATGATGTCTAGCTAAAACCCCAATTATTGGGGTGTGATTATGTGATTATGGGTTGATTTAGCTGTTGGGTATTGTTAATTGATAGTTTAATTGTTGTTTAAAAGTAATTTCAATTAGTAATTGTGGTTCAATTTAAAGAGTTGTTCTTCCAAATACAATTCTAACTTCGTATTTTTTGCTTGCTCGAGAGAGAGGTTTTAAAACCAAGATTATTGATTTGATGGTCTGTGGGTATTGGGATGCCATGGGTTTAGCTCGAGAGAGTCCTAAACCCTTTTCCACACATTCAGCTCGAGAGGGTGAAAGGACTAAAGCGAAGGTTGCTGCTTATTGGTGTTCGAGAGAAACCAATTGGATTCGGGGTAAACTGTTCGAGAGAAAGTGTATTCCCACTAAAGTCTAGATTATTCACTGATATACAACTATTTACTATCAATTTCAATCACCCATTTGTCTACCTTAGCCAATTATCCAATCACATCCCAAGAACCCGTCTCTTTACTTGTTCCTTAGTGTTAATTGTTGTTGTTGTAGTTGATATTTACAATCAAAACCCCCATATTTGACACTTGTGTCACCCTTAATTTGAAACCATGCTTTTATTCGTAATTGTTTTTACCTTTGATTGACTTAAACATATTTGTACTTGGCTCTTGAATCTTAAGCATGTACCTCAACTTTGGCTTCCCTCTTCTCACAGGGGAAAAACCTATCAAGGAAGGCCTTTTTGAATACTTCCCAGCTTATGGGACCCGTCCATATAGTCCTATTGTCCTTCCATTGTGTGTACCACACTTGGGCCACATCATTCAATTGATACCTCGCTAATTCAGCTTTCTCAAAAGAAGTCACTCCCATAGCATCTACTATCTTGTAGACCTCTTCCAAAAACTCTTGTGGGTCTTCATTCACCTTGGAACCCAAGAAAATAAGAGGGTTCATCCTAGTAAATTATCTTAACCTTGAAGCCATGGTGCTTGCATTAGGATTAACACGGGGCCCAACTTTCCTATTTGCATGAGCCGCCATGGCTTGAGCTTGAGTTGACAAGGCTTGTGCTTACGCCGTCATCACTTGAGTCAATGTTTGGAGAACCGCCCTTATCTCCACATTAGTCATATCTCATTCATCATTAGGAACTTGAGTAACTTGAGGCCCTTGAGGATCTTAAGGACCTTAGGGAGGAACTCCCTCATCATTCACTATCTCTTCTACCCTTCTTCTTAAGTTTGCCCTTCTTGTATTCATTTTCCTATAATCACACGAGAAGGGTTAGAATAAAGGATTTCATAGAGTACGAACTCTAAGCACGACTAAAGAGTAATGAAAGAAGGGAATGTTCCTAAGTATCTTATAACCTCTTATTCATAAGTGTGGCACGCTTCACACTCATGAACTTGACTCTAATAGATGTGGTGCATGAGACGTCAACCTAAATATTATTCCCAAAACCTTATGCTCTGATATCACGTTTGTCACGACTCGGGAGTACCCCCTAGATGTAACATAGCGTATTTGACCCCGAATAGGTCTCATACAAGCCTCTAACATCATCATTACATAAGACATTGAAATAATGTGGTAAAATTTAAAACTTTACAATCGAAATCCAACTTCACTTTTCATAAAAGATAGTAAAAGGAAAATCTAGACTTTCTCTCAAACAACCATCTAAAACATAGGAATACAAAGTTTGGGACTTAGCCCTTATACATCAATAAAAGTCTCAACATGAGAAGTACAATCGAACGAAAAGATAGGAAATCCCGTCCTCGAACTTGAGGACTCACCACAACTTGGAGATAAGCAATCCAAGTCTTCTTCAAAGAGAGTAATATAGTCACCTAGCCAGAACCTACACTCATTAAGATGTAGAAAGAAGAAGGGGTTAGCACATAATATGTACTAAGTATGGAAACATGCATAAAAAAACATTAAATCTGATAAAAAGGACATTTTTGTTAGAAAAGTATGCCTTTGTTAAGTTTAGAAACCAACATGAATTTACAATGTACAATATAAGCCATAATCACATTTATACTCATTACATGGTAATATAAACACATTAGCAACCTCTAAGGAACAATTGTGCAATGTATGGTTGGCATCCCCTAATACCAACCCTACTAAGTCCCCGCTTGAAGCTCCCTTGGTCATGCATATCACCTTTAAACCTCGTTATAATCATTAGTCACCAACAAGGAAAATAATCATGAACATTACTTTGACTACAAGGAAAGTCATTCATAATAACTAACCATTCAAGATATATGTATGCACACTTATTTCATTACAATAATAAGGAACCATCCCACAACATCCTACTAAGTCCACTTGTGCAATGTGGGAGTGAAGTCCCATACCCCCACTCCTACTAAGTAAACTCACCAAGAGGTCATAGTGTAGTCCATGTCTCATTCATTATCATTCAATTATGGAAGAATAGCATAACTGACATAGACCATGTGAGCTACATGGAATCCAGTGTCGTGTAACCCCACACCGAAGAAGGTGTCCTACTTGCCTAAGGTAGGACTAAGTGTATAGCGTCTAGGTGGATCCACTAGCTAAGTCCTATTTTGGCACATAGTTATGGGATAGGGAGATTGCTTCCAAAATCCCACTCTATTGCATTGGTGGAGGGGATTACATCTCATGAGTTTACTTTGGTGACCCTCCCTATTGCATTGGCGGAAGGGTCTTTACCTCATTGTCCATATCCACTCGGTGCTAAGCATTATCTCCCGAATTATACATAGTTAAGTCTTGAATTGCATTTACATGTGTGAAGGAACGCTCTATCCCTCATTCAATACAATCCATCAAAATAGCTCATAGATTCATTAAAGGTGAGAATATACTTTCAACCTTAGAATCAACATTAGTGTGTTAGTAAGACTTTCACATTACATTCATAGTGATTTCATGAGAAATAGACTTTCAATCAACACAATACATCATCATCATCCTAGACTTCATGCATCATTAAGTATAAGGGTAAGAAAAGATCAATACTTCAACAATACCATACTTTACACACTAGTCATAGGTGATTTACTTTCTAAGTGAGTCAATAGGCTATACACAACTTTCATCAACATAACAAACCCTAGCAATTTACCCATTTTCAAGGTCATGAATCATGTCTCACAATTACACCTAAAGATACTACAATAGGCATGAACAAAACAAGATGCAATAACTAAATTCACATAGAAATAATTCATAGTAATCATCTTGCATCAACACACCTATCACAATACTTGAAATTGGCGTCATGGAGGTGTTCATTGGTTCAAGGGGAATTTTACAATGAAAATCACCATTAAACATCAAATCATCCATAGTATAATGCAATTAACATAATAAAATCATTTTTAGGAAGAACCTATGGTTGGAATAGAAATTTTGAACAATGTATCAATTTTGAAATCAAGAGTTGAAGGGATCCATGGAGATAGATGTTCCATGAATCAAGGTTCTCATACCTTAATTGAAGCTTTGCCCACGAGGAGTTGAGAAGATGGATTCTTGAGCCCTAACCTTCAAGTTCTTGGTGTTCTTCAATGGAGAAACTCTAGAGAGAGAAATATTGAGAGAAAGATGATGTTCTTGGATTTCTTCTTTTATTAATTGGGAGTAACTAAAAACGAAGAATTTTGGCTTTAAAAACTATATATACTTATTAGGAAAAAAGTGGGAAAGTATTGGTTCAAGTTTAGGAAAGATTACTTAAAAGCTCTTACTTAAACTTCCATTTTTATGCTAGGCCCGCTTGAGCTCGCCCTTTGGCACCCTTGGCTCGCCAAGTCACTTGGGCGACTCACCTAATGACCCTTAAGCTCGCCCATATTTCCAGTAAGTTCCCAAAGTGGGCAACTCACTTAGGCGATGGGGAGGTCTGTTGGGCGAATCGCCAACCCATTGGGAAACCCACAACCCATCTCGCCTATTTGTCCAGTAGCATAGGCTAGGAGGGACAGCACACTAGGCGACCAAGTGCACTTTGGCGCATCGCCAAGTGACTTGGGTGACCATGCTGTCAATCTCCAATCTGTCCAAAGAGCAAACAAGGTTCTCTTTCACCCATCCTTGATAGTTTAGGTCTTTACCTTCATCCTAGATGTTTACCTTCTTCATTTTAGCTCAATGCAACAACAAGATGTAGGAACTACATCCACAACTTCATGATACACCAAAGTTTCCATTTCATACAAACATGGGAGGAACTACCTTCTCCAACACAAGCAAGCTCAATCACAACAATATTAAGCCAACAAGTCATTTCATCACAACATATGTAAACATGTTCATCAATTCATCTCATGAAGTCACATATGTCAACATCATACACAATGCAATTCATCATGGAAAACATATAATTCATGAAAGCTCAATTTATACTAAACATGAATTTCATCCAGAACATGTCTATACAAGGAAATCATGCAAAACTAAAACATTACACAAGACTCCCAAAATACTAAGAACTCAAGAGGAATTTCTTACCTCAAGTTTGGATAAGGGTAGAAACAAATAGATGAGGGTAACCGGACTTCATATCGGCCTCGACCTCCCATGTAGCACCCTCAACTAGGTGGTTCGTCCACAGGACCTTAACAGAAGCTACTTCTTTGTTCCTTAACTTCTTCATTTGCCGATCCAAAATCTCAATCGGGACCTCTTCATAAGAAAGGTTCTCATCAACTCCTAAACCCTCTAAAGGAAGGATGGACACTGGATCACCAATGCATTAATTAAGCATGGCAACACGAAACACCGGGTGAACCGAGGCCAATTCGCTTGGCAACTCTAATTCATAAGCAACATTTCGGATACGCTTCAAGATTTGGTATTGCCCTACATACCGGGGACTAAGTTTTCCTTTCTTTCCAAACCTCATCACGCCTTTCATAGGCAAGATTTTCAAGTAGACCCAATCACCAACCTCAAATTCAAGATTCTTTCTTCTATTGTTGGCATAAGACTTTTGCCGACTTTAGGCCGTCTTCAACCTTTCTCTAATGCGTCGAACTTTCTCAATGGTATCATAGACTAGTTCGGGAACAATTAGAGAAAACTCACCTACCTCAAACCACCCAACCGGAGATCTACACCTTCTCCCATATAGTGCTTCAAACGGAGCCATGGCAATGCTAGAGTGGTAACTATTGTTGTAGGCAAATTCTATCAAAGGAAGATGATTATCCCAATTACCCTTGAAATCAATCACACTTGCCCTCAACATATCTTCCAAAGTTTGAATGGTCCATTCTGCTTGACCATCCGTTTGAGGGTGGAAGGCGGTACTAAGTTTAACATTGGTACCGAGTCCTTGTTGAAACGCCTTCCAAAAATGTGAAGTGAATTTGGTACCTCTATCCGATATGATGGACAAAGAAACCCCATGCAACCTCACTACATCCTTGATGTGCAACTTAGCATAGTCTTCCGCCGAGAAAGTAGTCTTCACGGGAAGGAAATGGGCTAATTTCGTCATCTTATCAACAATGACCCATATAGAATTGTGTTGCCTTCGAGTACGAGGCAACCCCACAATAAAATCCATATTCACCTCCTCTCACTTCCAAGTGGGAATATTCATATCTTGGAGCAAACCTCCTGATTTCATGTGCTCGGCCTTGACTTGTTGACAATTTGGACATTTGGCCACAAAACCCGCTATATCCTTCTTCATACCATTCCACCAATAGACTTCCTATAGGTCACGGTACATCTTGGTGGCTTCCGGAAGAATAGAATACCGTGAACCATGAGCCTCTTCTAATATTTTCTCCCTCAAACCATCAACATCTGGAACACACAACCTATCTTGGTACCTAAGCACCCCATCTCCCCTTTGGGAGAAAACCTCAATGGACTTACTGAGAACTAATTCTTTCAATTCCATCAAAATAGGATCAAGATGTTGGTTAGACTTTACATCAACCACAAAGGATGATTCGGATCTTTGATGAATCATGAATCCACCCTTGGAGGAATCCATAAGTTGGACACCTAGATGGGCCAACCTATGCACATCACCGATGGACATTCTTTCTTCTCGTCTTCTATATGAGCCACACTACCCATGGACATTCTACTTAAGGCATCCGCAACTATGTTGGCTTTGCCGGGATAGTAAAGGACACTCATGTCATAATCCTTCAAAAGTTCTAACCACCTTCTTTGTCGGAGGTTCAAGTATTTTTGGCTAAATACATATTGAAGGCTCTTGTGGTCGGTAAACACATCTACATGTACCCCATAGAGATAGTGTCTCCATATTTTTAAAGCAAACACCACTGCCGCTAGTTTGAGATCATGAGTTGGATAATTCTTTTCATGAATCTTGAGTTGCCTTGAAAAATAGGCAATCACCTTACCATGTTGCATGAGAACACATCCCAAACCTACTCGAGACATGTCACAATATACTACAAACCCATTGATACCCTCCGATAAGGTTAACACCGGAGCGGATGTGATCATATCCTTCAATTCTTGGAAGCTTTTCTCACAAGCCTCTGTCCACTCAAATTTGGACTTCTTGTGGGTTAAGGCCATTAATGGAGAAGCGATATAAGAGAAACCCTCAACAAACATCCGATAGTAACCGGCCAAACCCAAAAAGCTTTGGATGTCGGTGGGACTTAGGGGTCTAGGCCAACTCTTAACCGCGTCCATTTTCTTAGGATCAACTTCTATACCCATGCTTGATACAATTTGACCTAGAAACGCAACCGACCTTAGCCAATATTCACATTTGCTAAACTTAGCATACAATTGTTGGTCCTTAAGGACTTGCAATACCATCCTCAAATATTTCATATGATCAGCCTCACTCTTAGAGTAGATCAAGATATCGTCAATAAAAATGGTCACAAATAAATCAAGATATTGTCTAAACACCCTATTCATAAGATCCATAAAGGTTGTCGGGGTGTTGGTCAACCCAAAAGACATGACTAGGAATTCATAGTGGCCATATATTGTTCGGAAGGCCATCTTAGAAATGTTAACCTCCCTCACCTTAAGTTGGTGATAGCCTGACCTTAGGTCAATCTTCGAAAAGTAACTCACTCCTTGGAGTTGGTCAAACAAATCATCAATTCTAGGGAGAGGGTACTTGTTCTTTATAGTGACCTTGTTCAATTGGCGATAATCAATACACATCCTAAGGGACCCATCTTTCTTCTTCACAAACAAAATCGGGGCACCCCATGGAGATATGTTTGGTTGTATAAACCCCTTGTCTAGCAAATCTTTGAGTAGTTCCTTTAATTCTTTTAATTTAGCCGAAGCCATCCGGTAAGGGGAAATTAATATGGGTTGAGTATCCGACAAAAGATCAATGTCGAAGTCTATATCCCGTTCGGGAGGAATTTTGGGCAAGTCATCGAGACAGACTTCCAGAAACTCCCTCACTACGGGGACCAACTCTAAAGGAGGAGTCTCGGACTCAATGTCCTTAACCCTTACAATATGATAAATGCACCCCTTAGAAATTATTTTACAAGCCTTTAGACATGAAATGAATTGACCTCTAGGGATTGAATTTTCCCCCTTCCATTCTAAAACGGGCTTATTTGGAAATTGAAACTTTACAACCCGAGTTCTACAATCAATGGAACCAAAACAAGCATGAAGCCAATCCATCCCCAAAATGACATCAGAGTCCAGCATATCTAATTCAACCAAATCTACCAAAGTGACTCTATGAGGCAAAGAGATAGGACATCTCCTATACACTCTTTTAGCTACAACCGAATAACCTACCAGGGTAGACACGGAAAAAGGTTCTTTTAACTCTTCGGGAGGTACCTCAAATTTCATTGCCACAAAAGGAGTAACAAAAGATAAAGTGGCACTGGAGTCTAATAATGTATAAACATCAATTGAAAATACTTGCAACATACCAGTAACAACGTCCAGGGACCCCTCTTGATCACTTATAGATTGGACAACATAGAAGCAATTCTTCTTGGGAGCATCGGCATTAGAACCACTTGGTGTAGCTTGGTTACCCTCTTTTCCTTTGGCCGCACGAGTTGGACAATCTTTCAATTGATGTCCACTTTTGCCACATCCATAGCATACACACATTCCGGCAAGACATTTCCCCTCATGTCTCTTACCACACTTGGCACATGTAGGTCTATCCATGGAAGGTTCACCCCTATTGCCTCCTAGAGGCTTAGGGTTAGACACCCTATGTTTTTTGGGTCTTGGAGCATTGGAGGAGCCTTGGTTGGAAAACCTCTTCTTGAACCTTGATCCACTTTGACCCTCAAACTTACCCTTAGAAGAATTTCCATCGTCGGGCCTAGGCCTCTTCACCTCTCTACCCTTCTTTCTAAGCCTTGATTCCTAAACTTGTTGAGAATGGACCATTAGCCTTCAGATATCCACATTTTCATGAAGCATTGTCGCTTAGCACTCTTCTTCAATAGCATCGGACACACCAGTGACAAAACGACTCATTTCATCTCTTGAGTTAGACACCAAAGATGGGGCATACTTGGAAAACTTAGTAAATTTCAAGGAGTATTCTTGGACACTCATTCCTCCTTGGCGAAGGTTGATGAACTCCCCAACTTTGGCTTCCCTCTTTTCACAGGGGAAAAACCTATCAAGGAAAACCTTTTTGAATACTTCCCAACTTATGTGAAACGACCCCAAAAATGCCCGAAAATGTGCTTCGAAAACACCTAAAATTATAATTTCCATATATCTCAAAATCCGTGCATCATTTCGGAAATTCGACTTCATATTCTTATTCAGGGGGTCAAATTGAGTGGGAAATGAGT
>JAJOOF010013366.1:0-18204 GCA_029582545.1 Solanum lignicaule
CAATACCAGTGAAAATGTTTATAACTTCTCAAAAATGAAAATTAAACAGATTATATCTGTTGAAGATTGGGGTATCTCCACCATGAAAGAAAGGCAGATCAACCTAAATAAAATCGCTATGAGTTTCACATACTGGGACTGGAGGTAATCTGTGCGGTCAACTTCAATCTAGCCTGTTAGCATCCGAATTCAAGGAATAAATCCGAATCGAAATATATACAAATTTAATATAGTTTTATGACTGTATGGAAGGATCTAATCCTTTTACCCAAGCAAAGGGTCTGTTAAGATTTAGTATGTATTTTTATTGAGCCCATGTGTCTAGCAGTTCTAACCGGGTATAGGCGCCCTTTTTCAACTCATTAACGGGCTTAGAACCACGGCAGGCTACACGAAGTCACAAAGACAAAACCAGTATCAAATCTGACTGTACCACCATCTCGAAATCAAATAAAGAAATCATATATAAATTTATTTATATTTTGATAAAGTCTAGATCTTTCATGGTAGATATAAAAGAGAAGTTAGCTACCCGACATATATGTGACTCTTTAGCCGGACATAGTCACGGCTCAGATCGGAGAAATAATAAAAGACTAAAATAAAATATAATACCTTATAACGATGGCCGACTCCAAGGCCTATGAGAGAACCATACAAGTTTATTTACTTTCGGTCAGTATCCGGTGAACTCAAACTTTACAAATTGAGAGCTTTACAATTTGGAGAGATAGAGAGAGAGTGTGTGTGTTTTCTAACCTGCTCCTAATGAAATGAAAACAAACTTATTTATAGAAAAATAAAAAAAACATTTAGAATCTTTGTACAGTAAAATTGGGTCCCATCTGTCCCCTAAGCAGTGTATATACTGTTGATCAACAGTGTATCTACTGTTGATAATGGCCTTTTACTGTAGAGATGTCTTTACAATTTGTCTTTTTTCTTCAATTTTCGGAGGAAATCCTCTGCCTTTCTCAGAGTATCTTCTGTAGTTGCTTCAACAGGTTGAGCTTCTTGGATATCATCAGAAGCGTCTTCAGTTGTTTCACTTCTCATAGAAGTGTCTGATTTCTCATATTGAGTGATGTTGAGGAGCAAACTCCTCTTGACTTCCTCCAAGTATCTGTTGATCATTGGTTCTTTATCTTCATCTTGAATGGATATTTTCTTGGCAATATGCCTAACTGAGCTATCAACAATTACTCCTTTTTGGGGAGTAATACCATATTTCTGGATCCTTTTTGAAATAAGATCCAACAGCTCTTGCCCATATACTGTTTTTGTTTTGGATCCTTTTTCATTAATTTATCCCAAAAATTATTACAAAAAGTCCTGTATAAGCAAGGAATTTGTTCCTCGGTGAATCCCACTTTCGGGGTCCATTTATGAATTCAAGGGACGAAAAATTCAATGAAGAAGTAAATATGATCTATCTTGTCCAGATAACAGATATGATCTGTGTTGTATAACTTATTAGGATCTAGAGAAACTTTAACCCATTCTTTATATAATTTGAGAAATAGATCAGGTAATATTTTTATTGTTGAGCTATGGTATGACCACAAGCAAATATCTTTGCACATACCTTTATAAACCATGTATGCTTGTGTTTCTCATTATTATAATAGAGAACTTTATCAAAGGCCTGATTGTAGTCCCAATATGTGAAACTCATAGAGATTTTATTTAGGCTGATTTGCCTTTCTTTCATGGTGGAGATACCCCAATCTTCAACATATATAATCTGTTAATTATCATTTTTGAGAAGTTATAACATTCTCACTGGTATGTAGCCTGAAAAGTGTGTGGAATTCAACACTACCAGTAGTTATCAGAATGATTTCGTAATACGATCGGATTTTGTATGACTCACCCGAAAAATATAAACCATTGATTAGGTACCTCTGGAATATCTTCCAGGGTTCTTCTTTTCTCTGAATCTCATATTTTTCTAAAAGAAATATCATTTCTTTTTTCGATACCTTTTCATAAAACTTGATATCATTATTGTCTTCTCTGGCTATTGATTCAAAAGTATCATTTTGCTTTTGTGACAAATAAGCCTGTAGATGTGCGTATAACACATTGTCTTCTAGGATATCTTCCAGATGTACTGAAGAAGAAGCTTCACTTTGGGAGATTTTTGAGTTTATCAAACTCATTCTTCCTCTTTGTATAACTGGGGAGCTAGAAGAGGATCTGTATGACAATCCTGGGACGATCTTCCCTTTCCTCTTGTATGATTTCGCCTACCTCTGCCCTTGGTTACCCAAGGAGGGTCCATCCTGCAAACATAACACTTTGCTTTATTCGGATGTATCATATTAGTCACTGTAATAATTATCCTCATCGATATTGATAATTTCTTCAAAATCATGTATAGAGAAATCTTCTCTAATAATATCATTGATAATTTCACATAAAATTAATTCCTGTAAATCTTTATTAAGAGGAATTACCTTTAAAATAGTAACTAAAGTTTTTTCATCAATGAAGGCTGTATAAAAACTCATTATGAAGTTAAATATTCTTTAGATAGAAAATCTGAAAGAGATTTATCATTTCCCTTTTTATATTGGATTTCAAAATCAAAAGGAGCTAACTGGGCCTGCCACCTAGCAAATATTAATTTTGATACATCATGTTTAAAATCTTTGTTAAACATATACTTCACAGATTGAGCATCAGTTTTTATCAAAAACTTTTGATTATATAAATCATCCTGAAATTTTAACACGCATTTAATGATGGTTAACATTTCATGAGCCACCGTAGCATAATTTTTCTAGGCCTCGCTTCATTTTCCGGAATGAAATATGATCAAATATTCATTTTTGTCATTGGGATTAATTTGGCGAGCTGGAATGATCGATGGTGAATACAGTCTCGCAACTTACCCATCAACCTTGCCAATAGGTTATTTGTAGAAGGAAACGATTGACTTGACCGGCTTGGAACTTGATTTGATTATCTAAGGAATTAAAAATTTGATTTTTTCAAACGGCGTTCCAGACCTGATTGAGAAAGAGCGTTAATAGTTGTGTGTGTCGTACAGAGACTATCCTTTGTATAAGTTATGATCCATTCAAGGAATGAGCGCTCTGGAATACCTTTCACTTTCAGTTAATCAGGGCTTAGGCTTCCCCTTCTTTTTTCGGCTAGCTCTAGCCCTAGTAGAGGTCTGAGTAATATCCCACCATACCCAATATTAGACGCATCTGTCTCAATAATTTTTTGCCAAGCAGAATTAGCAAGAGTTAAGCATGGTAAAGATTGAACCCGAAGTTTAGTATCCTTTACCAAAGTGGTATGACTATTAGTCCAAGGTGATTTATGATCCTTTTTCAGCCTGTCGTATAAAGGGGATAAATCACAAGATAAGTTTTATAAAAAGGGGATATGTAATTTAAACTCCCTAAAAATCTTTGCAATTGAGTTCTATCAGTGATAACATCATGAAATTTTGATGCAATTTCGACTGATGTTTGAATCGGGGTAACTTTCCCTTGACAAATATGATGTCCTAGAAATCGAACATTAGTTTGGAATAAACTCATTTTTTGTTTAGAAATGACCAAACCATTTTGTATATCAATTTTCTTGAAGATGTCTAGATGCTTAATATGCATTTCAAAAGTTTTTGATAATACCAAAATATCATCAGTATAAACAATGATAAAATCCAAATATGGGTTAAAATATCATTCATGATTTTCTGAAATTCAGATGGAGCATTTTTCAAAGCGAATGGCATAACAGTCCATTCATATTGTACAAATGGGACATTAAAAGATGTTCTATAAGCACGCTCTTTAAATATTTGGATCTGCCAATATCCTGATTTTAAATCAAATTTTGAAAATATATTGGCATCATATAATCTAGACAATAAATCTCTTTTGTTTGGAATAGGATACCTATCCATTTTAAATATTTATTTAAAGGTTTATAATTGATAACCAATCTAGGGACACCTCGTTCCCTTTCAGCAGCATTGTTAACATAAAATGCAGTACAAGACCAATGTGATTTTGAAGGTTTTATCAAACTCTTACAAATTATCAATTTCTGTTTTGCAGAATTCTATCAATTCAGTGTTCATCTGACAAGGATGAGATTTAGTAGGAATATCATTCTCAGAGAAATCATCTACATATGGAAGAGTAAAAATATGCTTTTTTTGATTCCAAAAAGAACTGGGATGATCACCACAAATATCAATAGCAATTTGTTCAGAAATTAATTTAATTTTTTCTTGTACTTTGGTAGATTTCAAAGTATCAAATTTATTTATACTAAACAATTCTAGTTGCAAAGAATCAACATGCTTTTGTTTCACATTAATCAAAGTATTAATATCACGAGAAATAAGGTCAATGATAAAAGTATAACTAATATCTCTCTCTCTACATAAGTAGCAAAAACACCTTTAGCATTTATGCTAGTAAAAGGAGAAATAGCATTTATAAAAGGGGTTCCAAGTATAATTGGAGGGTATAACTGATTTTTAACCAAGAAAAAGAAATGCGGAATGCAAACTTTATTTTGGCAAATGCGAGTATTAGGTAATTTATACTTTATATCTAAAGCATGTCCAGAAGCAGATTTAACCATATGAGTTGTTTTTTCAAAATATTTAGTAGGTACAAGACCTTCTTGAATACAACTAACATCGGCTCCACTATCAATCATAGCAATATCAGTTATTGAAAAACTATTATCAATCAATATGGTGCATTTAACATACCATTTATGAGCAGTAACAATTTGCATCATTCCTAAAAACATACCTTATCTAGAACAAGATTAAAAGGTTTTGCAAGAGTATTTTCTTCAACAATGTTTTTACCCTTGTTATTAATAGTTTCAATATGAGTAAGTCGATGATCACAAATAATTTGATTTTGTTTAAGAGATTTAATCTCATTTTTCATATTTTCAATTTCCTCTATCAAATCATCAAAAGAAAAATCTCTTGTGTGAGTAGTTTGTTTATTAAGTCTGTTATTAATTTCAGACAATGAATAAGGTGAAGAATATTTGAATTCAAAGTCATTCTTTTGTTTTTTTAAATTTTTGAAAAACTTGAACTAGCATTATTATTAGCCGCTAAATGAATAATTTTTTCACGAAGATTATTATCAATAACTTCTTTTAAAAGTTCTATCACATTATCAGATGTAATAGTATTGATATTCAAATCTTCAAATTGAGATTGGAATTTATAAAATTCATCATTTTCACAACAATAAATATCACCATGACAAATATTGCAAGTATTACCATGCTGATTACTATCAGATAAATCAAGCAAATCAATCTCTTCTTCAGAATTTTAATCAGAATCATAATCAGACTCAGAGCCACAGGTGTATAAGAAACTATAAACCTTGTCATGAACTTCTTCATCAAATTCTAGGGATTTCAACTTTTCAGGCTTACAATTCTGTGCTATATGACCGAAATTTCCACATCTATAGCACTTGATTTTTAACGAGATCTCGCTTGGACCTATTCTGGGTAAATCTATTAAACTTACGAAAGGCTTTTCTAGCGTCGCGTTATTCCTTAGATCTATATCTAAATCTGTTTTTCCTATGACGTTTATCAGGATTGGAGTATCTAGAATCTCTATGTTTTCTCTTCTTGCTATTAGTCGAAGTATCAGGTAAACTGAACTGGGTACAAAAGTCTCCTAGCTGAGATCTTTCTCTAAGCTTATCCATCTTAAGCTATCTGGATAACTTCAATTCATTGAACAAATTTATACCTTCTTGAGTGCAAACTCCTATTAGCTTACCATAAGTATAATCCTTATAAGAAATTTCACCATGATCATTCCTCAGAGTTTTTCTAACTCTTTCAGCAAACAAAGGGGGAATGCCATCTATAAATTTAGCTTTCCAATGCTCATAACTATTTTCGGGCAATTTCATCACCCTACTCATATAAGTATCTTTATACCATCTAAATTCTCCTAAGGTTCTACATCGTAGACCATTTAATAGGGTACGGACAGTCTCATACTAATTGGTAAATCTACCATTGAAATGTTCTAAAATGGTTAAGACCAAGGTATAAACAACGTCTTCTCTATTTTTCACTAAAGTCATGCCCAAGTTATCAACACCTTCACTATCAGAAGTAGCATTTATCACTGCAGCTTTTTGCTCAATGCTCATATAATTATTCCACCAACCTCTGAGTTGGCCAGTAAAACCTGCAATAATCATTTTGCAAATATTTCTATTTGTGTTTTTAACACTTTTACAGATAGTTGCATACATAAGCATTCTATGAATAGGAATAGTTAACTGTCTATCAATCAAATCATCAAGATTTCATTCACAAATTTCAGACCCACTATAAGAGGTATTAGTCTGATTCCAGTCTTGTTCCTCTATAAGCACATCTTGAGGAGTTGGTCTGAAATAATAATAGGTTTGCATGCTTGGTTTATGAGCAAACTTTGTATTACTATTCTTCTTGGGATAACCGCAAAGTTTATTAAAATTCTAAAGAAACATGATTTTTAAAATCAATTTTTTTTTCCATTTCATCTGCAAAATTATCTGACAAATCAATAGGCTCTGCACCAAATTCAAACAACTTTTTATCAAGAAGTTCTTCTAAATCATAAAGTGATTTAAATTTAAAATCCCGAATCTCAGGGGGCCTGTGCACATGAGTAGAAATAATCTGAGCTTCCGAATTACCTTTAGAAGAAGAAGCCGTATCAGAAGTCTTTAAATTATTTTTTATTTGAATTATCAAAGCAGTTAATTCATCCAATTTTTTTATCAAGAGAACTAATATGTTCACCCAAAACTTTAACATAATGTCCCAAATAATTATTTTGAGAAATTAAATTATTTATTTCATTAATGCTGACTGCCGCAACATCTTCTTCAACAAATTTTTGAAAGGCAGTAAAGGTGATACCAGTATTATTTGGTAAAATAAAAGATGACTGAGGTGGATAAACATCCTTAATAATATTACCAGATCCATCTTTAGAAGATCTTTCAAGAATGTTGATGAATAAAGGTAAATAATTGGTTATAAACCAGGGTACAAAATGCATAATTTGATTATGTAAAGCACAAGCTTCATAAAACTCTTGAAAATATTAGTTAAATCATTAGCACTATAAGTGTCAAAAAATCATGTTTTAAACTGGTTCCATTCATCATTTGAAAATTCATTCTGAATGTACTTTCTTGCCAGTGAATTTGGACTAAAATCTATTTGGTGTACATTCATCAATAAGTTTTATTGGGATCAAAATCCATTTCGGATACGGAAGAAATATCCTTATCAGAAATATCAGAAGAATTATCATTAGCTTGAACAATATTGAAACGAGGATCAATTTTTATTTTATTTTGATCAGCAGATATAATAGAAGGTGTGGTATGTAAAGAACTAACACGATTATGAGCTGGACCATACACCGGTTCAATGGGCAAAATATGTAGAATAACAAGTAATATTCTATTAGAAAATGAATGTCTATTATAAGGAACACTCTTATCATCGAACTGAATGCAAATCTTACCATCAGGATTTTGAGTAATATGAGAATACTCAGAATTAGTGACAGCAGTACTCATCTGGCTAGGAGATATAATAGAATCCAAAATCCAAGCAGTAGGAAAATTAATTTCTTCCTATTTTATAGGTCTTCTAGTTGTGACCTTATATTTAGCAAAATTAGTTTCTACTAAAATAGTCTGATCAGATGTATCATATAACTTACATCTTGGGTTTAACGTAGAAAGCAATTTAAAATAAATTCTATATGATAAACAAATTAATTCAGATTCATGTGCATAATTATAACCATGCGTTTTAACATTTAAATTTAAAGTATCAAGAATATTAGCATCAGTTAAAGATAATTGCAAATTAGATTGAGTATTAAAATATATAGGGCCATATGCCATAGTGGACTCAATCGAACTCATCAAAGATTGCTTAAAATTTAAATTTCTAGCATCACTTTAAGAGATTTTTGAGTTTGTCAAACTCATTCTTCCTCTTTGTATAACTGGAGAGCTAGAAGAGGATTTGTATGACGATCCTAGGGATGATCACAAATCATTTGATTTGGTTCCGAGATGGTGGTATAGTCAGATTTGATACTGTTTTTATTGGTTTTGTCTTTGTGACTCCGTCTAGCCATCCGTGATTCTAAGCCCGTTAATGAGTTGAAAAAGGGCGCTTATACCCGGTTAGAACTGCTAGACATATGGGCTCAATAAAAATGCGTATTAAATCTTAACAGACCCTTTGCTTGGGTAAAAGGATTAGATCCTTCCATAAAGTCATAAAATTATATTATATTTGTATATATTTTGATTCGGATTTATTCCTTGAATTCGAATGCTAACAAGCTAGATTGAAGTTGATCGCGCTGATTACCGCCAGTCTTCAGAGATCTTGTTAATTGGTATCAGAGCATAGGAACTTTCATGGTAGATATAACATTGATGTGAAGTATACGACATAGATATGTTCTTTTCAACATGGATCTAGGAGAAATGAGTACTAAAAGTACTAGATTGGAAGAGACAAATATACCTCAGAACCTTGATTTGTTAAACAAATGGACTATTTCAAAAATTGATATTAAAACCATTTATGATTATGGTTGGTTTGATAAAATATCTCATAAACAGTTAATAAAAATTACTGAGCAATCTTTGGCATTAAATTCGTCTGAACAGACTATTCGTTTATTAAATAAAAGAGATATCGAATTATATAAAACTCAGCATAATTTCTTGCATATTGACATGGTTCAAATTGCTTTCAAACCTTTAACTCTTAAAGGGTTACCCGAGACATTTTTAGATGCTCTTCGTGATGCTAGAAATTTAAATTTTAGGCAATCTTTGATGGGTTCGATTGAGTGCACTGTGACATATGGCCCGGTATATTTTAATACTCAGCCTAATTTGCAATTATCTTTAACTGATGCTAATATTCTTGATGCTTTAACTTTAAATGTTAAAACGCATGGTTATAATTATGCATCTGGATCTGAATTAATTTGTTTATTATATAGATTTTATTTTAAACTGCTTTCTACGTTAAACCCAAGATGTAAGTTATATGATATATCTGATCAGACTATTTTAGTAGAAACTAATTTTGCTAAATCTAAGGTCACTACTAGAAGACCTATAAAATGGGAAGAAATTAATTTTCCTACTACTTAGATTTTGGATTCTGTTATATCTCCTAGCCAGATGACTAATGTTGACACGAATTCTGAGTATTCTCATATTACTCAAAATCTTCATGGTAATATTTGCATTTAGTTTGATGATAAGAGTGTTCCTTATAATAGACATTCATTTTCTCATAGAAGATTACTTGCTATTCAACATATTTCGCCCATTGAACCGGTGTATGGTCCAACTCGTAATCGTGTTGCTTCTTTACATACCATACCTTCTATTATATTTGCTGATCAAAATAAAATAAAAATTGATCCTCGTTTCAATATTGTTCAAACTAATGATAATTCTTCTGATATTTCTGATAAGGATATTCCTTCTGTATTCGAAATGGATTTTGATCCCAATAAAACTTAATGATGAATGTACACCAAATAGATTTTAGTCCAGGTTCACTGGTAAGAAAGTACATTCAGAATGAATTTTCAAGTGATAAATGGAACCAGTTTAATACATGGTTTTTTGACACTTATAGTGCTAATGATTTAAATAATATTTCTCAAGAGGTTTTTGAAACTTGTGCTTTACATAATCAAATTATATATTTTGTACCCTGGTTTATAACCACTTACTTACCTTTATTCATCAACGTTCTTGAACGATCTTATAAAGATGGATCTGGTAATAATATTAAGGCTGTTTATCCACCTCAATCATCTTTTAATTTACCAAATAGTACTGGTATCACCTTTACTGCCTTTCAAAAATTTGTTGAAGAAGATATTGCGGCAGTCAGCATTAATGAATAAATAATTTAATTTCTCAAAATAATTATTTGGGACTTTATGTTAAAGTTTTGGGTGAACATATTAGATAAAAAATTGGATGAATTAATTGTTTTGATAATTCAAATAAAAAATGATTTAAAGACTTCTAATACGGCCTCTACTTCTAAAGGTAATTCAGAAGCTCAGATTATTTCTACTCATGTGCAAAGGCCCCCTGAGATTCATAATTTTAAATTTAAATCACTTTATGATTTAGAAGAACTTCTTGATAAAAAGTTGTCTGAATTTGGTGCAAAACCTATTGATTTGTCAGATAATTTTGCAGATGAAATGGAAAAAAACTTTTGATTTTAAAAATCATGTTTCTTTAGAATTTAATAAACTTCGCGGTTATCCCAAGAAGAATAGTAATACAAAGATTGCTCATAAACCAAGCATGCAAACCTATTATTATTCCAGACCAACTCCTCAAGAAGTGCTTATAGAGGAACGAGACTGAAATCAGACTAATACCTCTTATAGTGGGTCTGGAATTTATGAATGGAATCTTGATGGTTTGACTGATAGACAGTTAACTATTCTTGTTCATAGAATGCTTATGTATGCAATTATCTATAAAAGTGTTAAAAACACAGATAGAAATATTTGCAAAATGATTATTGCAGGTTTCACTGGCCAACTCAGAGGTTGGTGGGATAATTATATGAGCATTGAGTAAAAAGCTGTTGTGATAAATGCTACTTCTGATAGTGAAGGTGTTGATAACTTGGGAATGGCTCTAAGAGAAGACGTTTATACCTTGGTCTTAATCATTTTAGAACATTTCAATGGTAGATTTACCAATCAGTATGAGACTGTTCGTACCCTGTTAAATGGTCTACGCTGTAGAACCTTAGGAGAATTTAGATGGTATAAAGATACTTATATGAGTAGGGTGATGAAATTGCCCGAAAACAATTATGAGCATTGAAAAACTAAGTTTATAGATTGTCTTTCCCCTTTGTTTGTCGAAAGAGTTAGAAAAACTCTGAGGAATGTTCATGGTGAAATTCCTTATAAGGATTATACTTATGGTAAGCTAATAGGAGTTTGCACTCAAGAAGGTATAAATTTGTGTAATGAATTGAAGTTATCCAGACAGCTTAACATGGGTATGGTTAGAGAAAGATCTCATCTAGGAGACTTTTGTACCCAGTTCAGTTTAACTAATACTTTGGCTAATAGCAAGAAGAAGAAACATAGAAATTCTAGATATTCCAATCCTGATAAACCTTATAGGAAAAAGAAGATAAACACAGATAGAAATATTTGCAAAATGATTATTGCAGGTTTCACTGGCCAACTCAGAGGTTGGTGGGATAATTATATGAGCATTGAGTAAAAAGCTGATGTGATAAATGCTATTTCTGATAGTGAAGGTGTTGGTAACTTGGGCATGGCTCTAGTGAAAAATAGAGAAGACGTTGTTTATACCTTGATCTTAACCATTTTAGAGCATTTCAATGGTAGATTTACCAATCTATGAGTTGTTCATACCCTGTTAAATGGTCTACGTTGTAGAACCTTAGGAGAATTTAGATGGAATAAAGATACTTATATGAGTAGGGCGATGAAATTGCCCGAAAACAGTTATGAGCATTGGAAAACTAAGTTTATAGATGGCCTTCCCACTTTGTTTGCCGAAAGAGTTAGAAAAAACTCTGAGGAATGATCATGGTGAAATTCCTTATAAGGATTATACTCATGGTAAGATGATAGGAGTTTGCATTCAAGAAGGTATAAATCTTTGCAATGAATTGAAGTTATCCAGACATCTTAAGATGGATAAGCTTAGAGAAAGATCTCATCTAGGAGACTTTTGTACCCAGTTCGATTTACCTGATACTTCAGCTAATAACAAGAAAAAGAAACAAAGAGATTCTAACTACTCTACTCCTGATAAACCTTATAGGAAAAACAGATCTAGATATAGATCTAAGTAAGAACACGATGCTAGAAAAGCCTTTCGTAAGTCTAATAGATTTACCAAGAATAGGTCCAAGAGAGATCTCACTAAAATCAAGTGCTATAGATGTGAAAATTTCGGTCATATAGCACCGAATTGTAAGCTTGAAAAGTTGAAAACCCTAAAACTTGATGAAGAAGTTCATGATAAGGTTTATAGTTTCTTATACACCTCTGGTTTCGAGTCTGATTATGATTCTGATTCGGGTTTTGAAGAAGAGATTGATTTGCTTGATTTATCTGATAGTAATCAGCATGGTAATACTTGCAATACTTGTCATGATGATATTTGTTCTTGTGAAAATGATCAATTTTATAAACTGCAATCTCAATTTGAAGATTTGAATATTAATACTATTACATCTTATGATGTGATAGAACTTTTAAAAGAAGTTACTGATAATAATATTCGTGAAAAAATTATTCATTTAGCAGCTAAAAATAATGCTAGTTCAAGCTTTTCAAAAAATTCAGAAAAACAAAAGAATGATTTTGAATTCAAATATTCTGCACCTTATTCTATGTCTGAAATTAATAACAGTCTTAATAAACAAACTACATACACAAGAGATTCTTCTTTTGATGATTTGAAAGAGGAAATTGAAAATTTGAAAAATTAAATTAAATCTCTTAATCAAAATCAAATGATTTGTGATCATCGACTTACTCAGAATGAAACTATTAATAACTAGGGTAAAAACATTGTTGAAGAAAGTACTCTTGCAAAACCTTTTAATCTTGATCCTAGACAAGGTATGTTTTTAGGAATGATGCAAATTGTTACTGCTCATAAATGGTATGTTAAATGCACCTTATTGATTGATAATAATTTTTCAATAACTGATATTGCTATGATTGATAGTGGAGTCGATGCTAGTTGTATTCAAGAAGGTCTTATACCTACTAAATATTTTGAAAAAACAACTCATATGGTTAAATCTGCTTCTGGACATGCTTTAGATATAAAATATAAATTACCTAATACTCGCATTTGCCAAAATAAAGTTTGCATTCCGCATTTATTTTTCTTGGTTAAAAATCAGTTATACCCTCCAATTATACTTGAAACCCCTTTTATAAATGCTATTTATCCTTTTACTAGCATAAATGCTAAAGGTTTTTCTGCTACTTATGAAGACAGAGATATTAGTTATACTTTTATCACTGACCCTATTTCTCATGATATTAATACTTTGATTAATATGAAACAAAAGCATGTTTATTCTTTGCAACTAGAATTGTTTAGTATAAATATATTTGATACTTTGAAATCTACCAAAGTACAAGAAAAAATTAAATGAATTTCTGAACAAATTGCTATTGATATTTGTGCTGATCATCCCAATGCTTTTTGGAATCGAAAAAAGCATATGTTACTCTTCCATATGAAGATGATTTTTCTGAGAATGATATTCCTACTAAATCTTGTCCTTGTCAGATGAACACCAAATTGGTAGAATTCTGCAAAAAAGGAAATTGATAATTTGTTACAAAAGGGTTTGATAAAATCTTCAAAATCACATTGGTCTTGTACTGCATTTTATGTTAACAATGCTGCTGAAAGGGAACGAGGTGTCCCTAGATTGGTTATCAATTATAAACCTTTAAATAAATATTTAAAATGGATTAGGTATCCTATTCCAAACAAAAGAGATTTATTGTCTAGATTATATGATGTCAACATATTTTCAAAATTTGATTGAAAATCAGGATATTGGCAGATCCAAATATTTAAAGAGCATGCTTATAAAACAGCTTTTAATGTCCCATTTGGACAATATGAATAGAATGTTATGCCATTTGGTTTGAAAAATGCTCCATCTAAATTTCAGAAAATCATGAACGATAGTTTCAACCTATATTTGGATTTTATCATTGTTTATATTGATGATATTTTGGTATTCTCAAAAACATTTGAAATGCATATTAAGCATCTAGATATCTTCAATAAAATTGTTATACAAAATGGTTTGGTCATTTCTAAATCAAAAATGAGTTTATTCCAAACTGATGTTCGATTTCTAGGACATCATATTTGTCAAGGGAAAGTTACCCCAATTCAAAGATCAATCGACTTTGCATCAAAATTTCTTGATGTTATCACTGATAGAATTCAATTGCAAAGATTTTTAGGGAGTTTAAATTACATATCCCCTAATTATAAAAATTTATCTCGTGATTTGGCCCCTTTATACGACAGGCTCAAATAGGATCATAAATCACCTTGGACTAATAGTAATACCACTTTGGTAAAGGATATTAAACTTCGTGTTCAATCTTTACCATGCTTAACTCTTGCTAACCCTGCTTGACAAAAAATTATTGAGACAGATGCGTCTAATATTGGGTATGGTGGGATATTAAAACAAATTAATCCCAACGACAAAAATGAATATTTGATCAGATGTCATTCTGAAAAATGGAGCGAGGCCCAGAAGAAATATGCTACGGTGGCTCATGAAAGTTAACCATTGTTAAATGCGTGTTAAAATTTCAGGATGATTTATACAATCAAAAGTTTTTGATAAAAACTAATGCTCAATCTGTGAAGTATATGTTTAACAAAGATTTTAAACATGATGCATCAAAATTAATATTTGCTAGGTGGCAGGCCCAGTTAGCTCCTTTTGATTTTGAAATCCAATATAAAAAAGGAAATGATAACTCTTTTCCAGATTTTCTGTCTAGAGAATATTTAACTTCATAATGAGTTTTTATACAGCCTTCATTGATGAAAAAACTTTAGTTACTATTTTAAAAGTAATTCCTCTTAATAAATATTTACAGGAATTAATTGTTTGTGAAATTATCAATGATATTATTAGAGAAGATTTCTCTATACATTATTTTGAAGAAATTATCAATATCGATGAGGATAATTATTACAGTGACTACTATGATATATCCGAATAAAGCAAAGTGTTATGTTTGCAGGATGGACCCTCCTTGGGTAACCAAGGCAGAGGTAGGGGAAATCATACAAGAGAAAGGGGAAGATCATCCCCAAGATCGTCATACGAATCTTCTTCTAGCTCCCCAGTTATACAAAGAGGAATAACGAGTTTGATAAACTAAAAAATCTTCCAAAGTGAGGCTTCTTCTTTAGTACATCTGGAAGATATCACAGAAGACAGTCCGTTATACACACATCTACAGACTTATTTGTCACAAAAACAAAATGATACTTTTGCATCATTAGCAAAAGAAGACAATGATTATATCAAGTCTTATGAAAAAGTATCGAAAAAAGAAATGATATTTCTTTTAGAGAACTCTGAGATTCAGAGAAAAGAAGAACCCTGGAAGATATTTCAGAGGTACCTAATCAATGGTTTATATTTTCCGGGTGAGTCATACAAAATTCGATCGTATCACGAAACCATTCTGATAAATACTGATAGTGTTGAATTCCAACACTTTTCAGGCTACAATACCAATGAGAATGTTTATAACTTCTCAAAAAATGATTATTAAACAGATTATATCTGTTGAAGATTGGGGTATCTCCACCATGAAAGAAAGGCAGATCAACCTAAATAAAATCACTTTGAGTTTCATATACTGGACTACATTCAGGCCTTTGATAAAGTCCTCTATTATAATAATGAGAGACACAAGCATAAATAGTTTATAAAGGTACGTGCAAATATATTTGCAGGACCAATTCCTAATTGATTTTTAAACTGGTGGTCATACCGTGGCCCAACAATAAAAATATTACCTGATCCATTTCTCAAATTATATAAAGAATGGGTTAAAGTTTCTCCAGATCTTAGTGAGTTAAACAACATAGATCATATCTGTTATTTGGAAAAGATAGACCAGATTTACTTCTTCATTGAATTTTCCATCCCTTGGATTCACAAATGGACCCCAAAAGTGAGATTCACCGAGGAACAAATTCCTTGCTTATACAAGACTTTTTATAATAACTTTTGGGATAAATTAATGAAAAAGGATCCCGAAACAAAAACGTTATATGGGCAAGAACTGTAGGATCTTATTTCAAAAAGGATCCAGGAATATGGTATTACTCCCCAAAATGGAGTAATTGTTGATAGCTCAGTTAGGCATATTGCTAGGAAAATCTCCATTCAAGATGGAGATAAAGAAGCAATGATCAACAACTATTTGGAGGAAGTCAAGAGGTGTTTGATCCTCAACATCACTCAATATGAGAAATCAGACACTTCTATGGGAAGTGAAAGAAGCGAAGACGCTACCGATGATATCCAAGAAGCTTAACCTGTTGAAGCAACTACAGAAGATACTCTGAGAAAGGCGGAGAATTTCCTCCAAAAATTGAAGGAAAAAGACAAACTCTAAAGACATCTCTACAGTAAAAAGCCATTATCAACAATAGATACACTGTTGATCAACAGTAGATACATTGTTTAGGGGATAGATGGGACCCAACTTTACTGTACAAAGATTCTAAATGTTTTTTTATTCTTCTATAAATAAGTTTCTTTTCATTTCATTAGGAGCGAGTTAGAAAACACTCTCTCTCTCTCCAAATTGTAAATCTCTCAATTTGTAAAGTTTGAGTTCACCGGATACTGACCGGAAGTAAATAAACTTGTATAGTTCTCTCATAGGCCTTGGATTCAGTCATCGTTATAAGGTATTATATTTGATTTAAGTCTTTTATTATTCCTCCGATCTGAGCCGTGACTATGTCCGGCTAAAGAGTCATATCTATGTCGGATAGCTAACTTCTCTTTTATATCTACCATGAAAGATCTAGACTTTATCAAAATATAAATAAATTTATATATGGTTTCTTGATTTGGTTCCGAGATGGTAGTACAGTCACATTTGATACTGTTTTTATTGGCTTTGTCTTTATGACTCAGTCTAGCCAGCCGTGGTTCTAAGCCCGTTAATGAGTTGAAAAGGGGGGCCTATACCCGGCTAGAACTGCTAGACACATGGGCTTAATAAAAATATGTATTAAATCTTGATAGACCCTTTGTTTGGGCAAAGGGATTAGATCCTTCCATACAGTCATAAAACTATATTAAATTTGTATATATTTTGATTTGGATTTATTCCTTGAATTCGAATGCTAACAAGCTAGATTGAAGTTGATCGCTTGAAAGGCAGTAAAGGTGATACCAATATTATTTGGTAAAATAAAAGATCTGAGGTGGATAAACAGCCTTAATAATATTACCAGATCCATCTTTATAAGATCGTTCAAGAACGTTGATGAATAAAGGTAAATAAGTGGTTATAAACCAAGGTACAAAATACATAATTTGATTATGTTAAGCACAAGTTTCATAAAACTCTTGAGAAATATTATTTAAATCATTAGCACTAAAAGTGTCAAAAAAACCATGTTTTAAACTGGTTCCAGTACTTTCTTGCCAGTGAACCTGAACTAAAATCTATTTGGTGTACATTCATCATTAAGTTTTATTGGGATCAAAATCCATTTCGGATATAGAAGGAATATCCTTATCAGAAATATCAAAAGAATTATCATTAGCTTGAACAATATTCAAACGAGGATCAATTTTTATTTTATTTTGATCAACAGATATAATAGAAGGTATGGTATGTAAAGAAGCAGCACGATTACGAGCTGGACCATACACCGGTTCAATGGGAGAAATATGTTATTATTATTGTTATTATTAAGTCTAGACTTCCGCTTTCGTTTATGAAAAGCTTTTAAGACTTGAAATATTCTTTTACTCTTTATTGTTCTATTCTTACGTTATGATGTGCTAAGTGGCTTACATGGAGCCTTTCGGGGTTCTATGTGCCTTGTTACATCTAGGGTACCCCTGGGTCGTGACAAACTTGGTAATTAGAGCACAAGGTTTAGAATGATTCTAGGATGATGTCTCATAAGCCACGTCTAGTAGAGTCTTGTTCATAAGTGTGGCGCGCACCACATTTATGAATGAGAGGCTACAAGATGTTTAGGAAATTTCACTTATTTCATTACTCTTATGTCGTGCCATAGAGTTTAACTCTATAAAGTCCCTCTCTTAATCTTTCTCTTGTGTCTTCAGGATATGAATACACGAAGGGCTAATGATAGAAGGATGAAGGATGACAATGTGAATCAAGGATCTCCTCCTCAAGCTCATCAAGTTCCGGTTGATCCTTTGGTTGAGAATGTGATCCATGCGGAGTTTAGGTCGACTATCCAAATGTTTGCTCAAGCCGCGACGGCAAGCCAATAGAGAGGTTGTAGCTCCGGTGAATCCTAA
>JAJOOF010013367.1:0-22819 GCA_029582545.1 Solanum lignicaule
CCTATTGATGGAGCATCATCATCACCCTATCATGTAGCAGCATTATCCTATCAATGGATCGACATCATCCTACCAATGGATTATCGTCATCTTACCAACATCATTATCCTATTGATGGAGCATCAACATCATCATCCTATTGATGGAGCATCATCATCACCCTATCATGTAGCAGCATTATCCTATCAATGGATCGACATCATCCTACCAATGGATTATCGTCATCTTACCAACATCATTATCCTATTGATGGAGCATCAACATCATCATCCTATTGATGGAGCATCATCATCACCCTATCATGTAGCAGCATTATCCTATCAATGGATCGACATCATCCTACCAATGGATTATCGTCATCTTACCAACATCATTATCCTATTGATGGAGCATCAACATCATCATCCTATTGATGGAGCATCATCATCACCCTATCATGTAGCAGCATTATCCTATCAATGGATCGACATCATCCTACCAATGGATTATCGTCATCTTACCAACATCATTATCCTATTGATGGAGCATCAACATCATCATCCTATTGATGGAGCATCATCATCACCCTATCATGTAGCAGCATTATCCTATCAATGGATCAACATCATCCTACCAATGGATTATCGTCATCTTACCAATGAAGAATTATCATCATTATTTTCATTAGCAAGAACGTCATCAAGAGAGACATCAACATATTATATCCGTCTATATTTTATTACTTCGATATCAAAAGAAGAGTACATTTGAAGAATTATATTGCAAAAATATGAGATACAAGTTTTATTGGCCTAACGTCAAGATGAAGAAACTAACGTTAAATGTTCAAGGAGAGTGACTAAGTGTCAACATGGTAAAAGATGCCATCTCTCCATTTGAATTACATTTTTATGCTAATAAGTTTTATCTCAGTCCTTGTCGAGAGCATCCAAGAGGATGAATTCTCAAATCAAATCACATGTGCGGACAATATCAACAAGGATGCAACACAATGTGCAACTTTTTCTTAGCAGCAAACCGGGACATAGTCCGAAGAGGAGTATCAAACTCTTAGAACGCAAGCTGAGAAACGACTTTCACCACAATCAAACCACACCCCTATCAGAAGGCATGTGGGTTTTTCTTTAGGTTTATTAGTTTCCGTTTCGCATCTGGAAAATTTTGGTTTTCACCGGAGGCAACTTTCCAATTCGAGTGGCAATGCACCAAGAGATTTGGAAATTATGTCCGTGTAAGTTCTTAATTATGGGTGTGAGGTGCACCACATTCATCGATAAGAGGTTGCAAGCCTTTCTTTTTCATACTCCACTTATTGTCACTCTTCCGAAACCGAAGGTTATCTAGCATAATAGATTTCCTATTCAACCGATCGAGTCGAACTACAAGCAGCATGATTCCTTAAGTTGAGGGATATGTATGCGGAATCAATGTTGAAAACTCGTCTGTATTCCCACATTCTCTCTCAAATCGTATTCCCGAGCATTCTGGTGTCTTCATAATTCGATATCGTGATAACTTTTGAATTCTCTAAGAATCGTGCGTGAAATCAAGCATATCGAACTACAAGTGGTCTGAATTCTCATATAGCCTGAGATATGTAGGAAACCCATTTCCGGGGATCGACCATAATTCCTAAAGTCTGCACCAAAATTCCTTTCCAAAAGATGAAGATGTGGTCGATCAAATTTGGATACGTCAATTTCATTTGCCTCAAATTTCTTTCATCATTCCGAGTCAAACGAGGGACAGTTGTTGACACCCAATTTTGGACCTCTACGATATAGATTAATCATCAAGCTTCTTCAATTTCAAACGATTTAAAATAATTAGTTTTATAAAATTTCAAAAATAGTTTGCAAGTTATTTTAAATAGTTTTGTCACTTTTTATAATTTTTAAATAACATATATGTTTAAAATAATTATGTATATAATTAGTATATTTTATGAATATTCAAAAATCGTCTAAAAATATTTTATTTTTTTTAGTAAATATTTTATTAAATTAGTTTAGTTAATTAATAGTTAATATTCTTGAGTTATTAGTTTATAGTAAAATAAATTATTTCATTTCGTTAAAATTAAGAAGCTAGTTAATTAATCAATATTAATTCGTCCTATTTAAATTTTAGTCGAATTCCCTAAATTAAACTCAATTTGACTAACTTCATAATTCTCATTGGCCATAATTGCAATTCATGTTGCCATTTCCTAATTGCAAATCTAACACATTCTATTGCAATTTTGACTACCATTTTTGCCCCACCCTAAACCCATTTGGGACAACCCAAATTTTGGGACTTTTATTATGTTCCAGCAATCCAAAAAATTTTGAGAAGACCCACTTCAGCCCAGCCCACTTCTTACACCCAGCAACACTAAACACTAAAAGAAACCATTCCTAGCCCACCAACATACAACATACGTACAACAATACAACAAAAAAAAAACAACCGATCATTGTACGCTTTCTTCTTCTCCAGAAGCGAAAATTTCCCAGCAAATTCGAAGCACAGAAACTCTTTCGAACCCGACCCATCATACACATCCTGCGTCCCTCTCCTCTCTCCCTTATCGTTCGTACTGGAATATTCGAGCAAGACAGGTGTCTCAATCTGTTGCTCGCTCGTCCTTGCTCAACGAATCAAACGGATGTCATTCCAATTCTGTTGGTGATTGGTATTGTTCGAGCTGGGACCTTATCTCTTTAGGAGGAATTCCAATTTCAAAATTTAAAATTCCATCCAGAAATCAGCCCATTTTCCCCCTAAATCTCCTTCTATATAAACCTCTTTTTATCTTCATACAGGTTGGAAAAAAATTTAGAAAAAATAGAGGAAAAAGTTGGGTGAAAAACAAAAGAAAAAGGTTGGAGGAATAAGATGGAATTTGAGAGAAACACAGTAAACTACTAGCTATAAACATTTGTATACAAACATTTGGGAATAGGTCTCAGAAGCAGAGAGAGTGAGAGTTCAGGATTTGCTCGAGTCTTCTGCATCGTTTCTCTGTTTCACGTAAGTTTATTAGAGTCGTCGTTCGTGGTCGTGGAAGCTCACTCTCTCAAGCTCGTTATTTGTCCTAATTCGCTGGCCGGAAAAAGGTAACGCCCTATTATATATTGTTCTTCTCATCTTCTCGTCTGTTTCTAGTTATCATTTTTGTTTGAAAACCTCTGTTTTATGGCTGTTTGTTGTTATTTGTCGTTGGATTGATGATGTTGTTAGCATATTGTATGTACTCTTAATCGTTTCTATGAGTTAGTCTTAACTTCTCTGGACGCTCGTTGGTGTTTACTTTGTTGTTTTATTCGATTGTTATTTTGTTGTTCTTCCTACTTGAGCTGCTTCTCGAACATAGCCGAATCTGTAATATTGTTTGATTTTCGATGTCTTATTTATTCATTCTTTCACCTCAAGTTGAATGAATGAACCAGGATGTCAACATTATGGGTCATGTGTTGTATCTGCTACTGTTTTGAGGCCTTAGATTGTATTTGTTGTTGTCCATTTTGATTCTTTACTGGTTTGTTTTGGTTGAGTCTATGTTGAAAGGCAAATTTTGTTTCTTCCCTTTTTCGGATTGCATAATGTTTTGATGTCCCGGTTCTTATTCTCATGTTTGATGAATATGGTTCATCCTTTTCGTCTGTTAATCATAATTTTGGTCTAAATGGTTTCTGTTTTCCTTTCAAGATTAAATGGTCATTAGCTAGTTGTGGTTTAATTGTTCTAATTTTTGAGAAGTCTCAGATGTGTTTTTGTTTTCTTGTTTATTGTTGGAATTGTCCTTTTATTCAAATTCTACTTTAATCATTAACTATTTGAGGCCATTAAAGTCCTCTATATTGATTTAAAGCTTATGTGATTTGCTTCTTCTTTTTTTTACAATACTTAAAACTATGAGTAGTAATATATGAGTTCGGCCCATTTAATATATTTTTTTCTCTATTAAATCATTAAATTGTTACTTACATATTTTTATTTGTTTATGTTACATGTGACGCCAACTCGAGTTCATCTTGGACTCCATACTTCTTTCCCTTGCATTTCCGAGTCGAGCCATAAAGGCTCCATTTTTGTTATTCGAATCAACAGTCCATCGAAAGCAATAATGAACAGGTTGAAGGCAATACAAGGCTGGAAATTGAATTTTCTAGTCTCAAAAGCCCAAAGTAAAGCAGCCAGCAGCTTTTGGATTAAAATGGGCCAAAACCCATAATTTTGGTTTTCTTTAGACTTTAGGACAGGTGGGCCAAAAGGCCATTTTAATTGGATTTAGGCCAAAAACCCAAGTCTAATTATTTCTTTCACCTCTATTATTATTTATGTTGTTATTGATTAACTAACTTTATTTGTTTTTTTTTTATGGTTGAATTTAATTAAGTTCCCCAAGATAGTCTTTCTTATTTTTGAAGTATCTATCATTTACTTATTTATATATATTTAGTTACATATTATTATTTTTCCCTAATAGGAATCATGTAGAATTTTTCTTAAAAGTAATAACTTAAAATTTTCTTTTTTTCTTCAACTTAGTTAAAATTTTAAAAGTTAGTTGAAAAGTCATTTTAGTCAAATCATCGGTCAACTGCAAGTTAGCGGACTTTCCGAGGGCCTAACACCTTCTCGGAATGTAAATTGAACCCCGAACCCTCTTTGGATTTCAAATAATTTTTTATGTTTTAAAGTCGTTTGAATTATATAAGTTTTCGTAATTTCTTTCAAAAACTAAGTGGCGACTCTTTTGCAAATCGATTTCTCTTCAAACCACAAGTTAAGTCGATTTTTCGAAACAAGTCATTTTTATTTTATTTTTCGAGTAAAACAATGCATATGTTTCAACAATAGTCATTCCGCATTCATGTGGGGGATTGCTGGGTTTAAGCAAAGTGTGAATGAGAGATTGAAAAATGTGGGCAACCAATTTGGAGGGAAAATGAAAAGTCATATCTCCCATATTGGTAGAAGAAAGGAAAACGTTTGTCCTTATATTAGGAAACACTTCATTTAGCTCTTAAAGAGTTAAGTAGAAGGTGCTCCCTCACGTCATCGTCGTCGCTCGGTTTTGGCTTTGGCTTTGGCAATTGATGTGATTGATTGATAAAAAAATTAATTTTGAAAGCTAATTAATTAATTGACAAAATTGATTTCGCGTAACAAAATTATTTGAAAATTCGCGTAACGGTAAATTTGCTCAGAAGGGATATGTTTTTTTTTCGAACATACACTTCTTTTTCCAAAAGACACAAACGTTCTGAACAGTCATGTCTTGTCTGAACAGGTGCGTTCACACTTGTAGTTGCTATAAATAGAGAGACTTCTCTCAATTTTCGAATACTGGAAATTTTTCTCTCTTCTGCATACACTTTCTTCAAATAAAATTGTTGATCGACACAGTCTGTGTGTGTGCTCTCGTTGCTCATTTTGAGTTCACTGAAATTATTGAAATTTGAGGTACCGCTACTTCTTAAATAGTTAATCTGTTTTATCTTGGGACGAATTAATCTACAACCTCAGGTACCTGAGGATATTAAATTTCTTAAGGATACACAGTGATTTAGGTAGACTCGAATTATTTATTTTCTGTCTTTCTATTTCATCTTTTCTATTTATGTTTTATTAATTTGAATATAGGAGATAACATAATATACATAAAAAACATATTGAATTATCCTAAACTCTCATCTTTTTTCTCAATATTCAATAGGAAACTCAAAACATTATCTTTGAAAAATATTCAGATTTTGTTGAACTTAAATTTGAACTTTAAATTACTTTTAAAATCTAAGAAATTTTGTCACAAATCTAGCAATAATTTTGAGGGGTTAAATGTTCGAAGATAAAAATTACTATTGGTGAAAATTACAAAATTACAAATTACAATTGAAAAAAAAAAAGAAAAAAAAATCTCTTCAGACTGAGGCGCGGATATATCACTCATTTAAAGGAGATTCAAGCTCAATGCAAGAAATCATTTCACCGGTCCAACAGTAGTTCTCTTAAGTTGTGTTCTCCAGGATACAACAATCTAATCACAAAGTATAACTCAACAAACTTTGAAAAATAGTTAAATCCAAAGCTCCACAAAAAGAACGCTTACCTTCAACTAATAAGAACTTTCTCTTTGACTAATTTTTATGCACTCTCTATTTTCTCCATTATTTATAGTTGAGGAAATCTTCCTAGCAACGAATAGAAAGATAATGGGAGAATAAATCGAGAAGATAAATGGCTTAGAGATTACATATGGTACAAGGTATAATGAGGGAATAAAAAGAGAAATATTATGGGCAACTAATGCCATCAACGTGCAACAACTGCACTATGACCATTAACCAACATTGGCGTTAAAGAATAAAAATGTGAGTACGGTTGGCAGCCTGTTGCCGCCGGTGAAAGGGTGAAAAGAAGGAGAAGAATGGGGGTAGAGGTGGGGGTGGGTTGATTCAAAATAAATTTTTGATTTTTGAATATTTTTTTTAAATGATTTAAATAGAGATAAAAAAAAATCTAGATTCAATTGCCATGTGTCATCATTTCAATGGTCCATCGGCTATGTATTTGTGTTTGAGACAAACACACTTTTATCTTTCAATTGATTTTCATTTTGTGTTAAATAAGTATAAATTTGTTAAGATTAAAGTGTTCAATAAGTATAAGCCTAAATGTCATGATCCAGACCATCGTAATTGACACGCACACTAACCCTCCGGTGGGAGAACTATTAATAATAATCAGCTAACTCAAAAACCAAACATTAAAAGATACGGAAGCAGGTTTAAATATAGAATCATATATAGTTCCCATAAAATCCAAATGTTTAATAAAACTAACCAAACTAATTCGGAAGAACAACCCCTAGAACCTGAAAGTCAATGTACCAAAACTCTACTAACGACAAGTCTATGAACAAGGGGTACAACCCCGAAACTAAACAACTACTATAGCAATGTCTAAGTCCGAATTGAATGGACTAAAACAAATATGAAGGATCGATGGCAGCCTAAAAGAACTGGCTCACCCTTGAATCCGGTCACGATAAGTGGTATCCTAAATGAGGTATGTCAGTAGCCGCCTGAAGATACCCTGTACTTAACAAAGAAAGAGCAAGTGTGGTATCAGTACACAATCACAGTGTACTGGTAGGATCACACGGCTATTCTAGTAAATCAAACATATATCAGCAGTCACAACATAGTAAACACGCATATACCAAACATATACAATATCAGTTACCATCTCAGGATCAATGTACAATTTCACATTCTCAACAATATGCATATATGACAAGTCAATGGTTCTCTAATGGAACCCAATTCAATAGTTCTCTCATGGAACCCATACCTAATCTATTAGTGTGCCGGATTGTGATACCCGATCCAAGTTAGTGTGTCAGAACGTGACACTCGTTCCCATATGTATGTCGGTATGTGACATCCGATCCCAATTAGTGTGTTAGAACGTGACATCCGATCCACTCAATAAGCCACAATCACAATGTACATTCTCATAATCATACAATAAAGTGTTGATTCATGGCATACAATCATTCGTTCATACTCATTTACATTAGGTGTGATCAATAGTGCAACATTCGCATACATACATGCATTACAATGAAGCAATGACTAACATACATCACACAATCATGAAATCAAACCATCACCTACCTCGAAACCAAGCTTGAATCCCCTCTAAGGCACTTGAATCTTCCCTTTCCGAATTCTTTCCTCTTGTTCTAGGGTCTACAAATAATTAATATACGCAAGGATCAATAAATTAAGGTCTAATTATCTAGATTATAACAAACCCAATCACCCAAGACCAACCCATGATCCCAATTCCAAAATTAGGACTTTTTCCACCATAAGTTTCAGGCCAAAACCATCCCCCAACGATAATTACCCATGAATCTAAGTTTTACGAATCAAAAAATGGATTCGGGGAGTAAAATCCTTACCTTTAGCACCAAAAGTCATGGAAAACTGTGAAGAAATCGCCTGGGGTCGTCTGCTTATTCTTAAGAACGAAGTTTGCAGAGTAATGACTTTTTGGGGTTTATTCGCGACTGTCCTGCTGTGGCGGCCCCCATCCCGCTACAGCAGCCCCGCCCTGGCGGGATAATTTCTGCCCAGGCAGCTTGCACGGAAACAGAGAGTCGAAATTTGAGTTCCAAACCCCCATTTCACAACACACCTTCAACCTATGACATTCAAGAACTACTTGTTCACGCTAAGATGAGTTTCGGGAGTTCTACTTGTCCGAACTCAATTCCGTAAAGCCGTATGGATTCCTTAACGTCTTAGATATCTACTCATGTGATCAAAACCATAATTAGATCTCTCATTCATTACCTGATTTCCCTAGACCTCACATAACTCAGATTTTGTCCAAATCTGGACTAGGCTAGGAATTCTCAAGTTACTACTCAAAAGTTTTCTGACCCCAATTCTTTCCCCATTGGCTTTTCCCTAACGACGGAATCAGGTCATTACAATAGATACCAATTTACCCATCACTCGTCCCCGAATGATCAACTAGGAAAGACTGGCTAATGTAAGGGTAGAGTAGTACATGAATCGTCAAACACTCGAGGAACACAAATTCTTCCTTTAAAACTGAGCACTCCCCCCCCTCGCATCAAGAACCATATCTTACGCCTTACCAGACACTGTCTTCTTTCCAATCTTATTCAAATTCTCATCCTCAAATTGTTTGTCCTTGATCTCCTCAATGAACATGGGTCTAACCTCACTACTAGCCAACACCTCACCTTTCTCTGAAATGCCCAATTGCATGAACTTAGCCTCCAAGGTTTCGATTTTCTTAGCCAAAGGTCGCTTGGATACCCCCAAGCAAGTTAGACTATCCATACTCATCGTCTTCCGGCTTAATGTGTCTACCACCATATTAGCCTTACCCGAATGATACTGGATGGTCACATCATAATCCTTGAGTAACTTCATCCACCTTAGCTATCTCAGATTTAGATCATTTTGAGCAAATACATGTTGTAGGCTACTGTGGTCAGTAAATACCTCACATTTGACACCATCATCAGGACGAATCCTTTCTCACATAAGCATGATAAAATTCTAAATCAATACTTGCTACAATTAAAAGTGAACCTGAACCAACCAACACACACTCATAATACCCAAACAATCATAGTTCTTATTAACATCTCCATCTCACAACATAAATTCCCATGAGCTTAAGTTATAATAAATTTGATCCTTAGACATCAGATACTCATCGAGGGATATGTACAAGCATACAACCCTCCAACAACACTATTGAAATGCTAGATTTAGTAATTGTAGATTACCTCTTATGAACAGTAGAATTGGACCCAATGATCCCCACATTCAACCACACATAATCGATACATTACCTCGACGACTAGATTAATATTAAGATTGTTGGACAACCATAGATACGCATGGTAGCTCTTCAATAAACTCTCATAAGCAAGGTGGTATATGTAAAACCACTTAAATACTTTAACAACTCCAAGACAACGCCACATAAGTCATCTGAAATAACCACGTCTTCCCAAATCATCCCACTCAACCAAGAGAACATCACAGGATCGGTACACTTGATCCACACTAGGGATCCACCCACAAAAGTGAAAGTACATGTGAGCATAGCTAGTGAAACATACTCAACACCATGTGCAAAATGAACTAGATGATCACATAAGAATTTTATGGAGTAACACTAAAAGGTTTTCCTCTGAAGAGTCGATACCAGTTATTTCCAATGAGTTGACTCCACATACTTTTCACATCATTCCACGGAAGTCTACACTCTCAATACTAACAACCATCATGAACACTCCGACCATTCACCTTACTTTAAACCAACACTTTTAAATGAAAACCTTTCTTAGGTACGTTAAGAATCAAGAGTAATAAACTTTACGACTCAAACAAGGTCTAGGTCCTTTCAAAGGTTCAATAGCTGATACAATTGATCATTTCTCACCTTACAAATTCATACCTTGAGAAAATATATCATCACGAATGTAGACTTACAATGAAAAATCTAAATTGTAAATTCAACCGTATAACACAATCCCCTTATCCAACAACATCAACTTGTACCTTGAAGATTTTTATAAATTCATGGTTCTTCGCTTATCGCTGATCGCCTCTCCATCGATCTTACAATATCTTTCGCTAAAAAATCAATCGTACTCATTACTAAACTCAAGAAAAAACAAAAGTACTTATCATCACACTCGAGCTAATGTCTGTACACTCCCTTCTCAAGTCTTATCCAATATTTTTAACCAATATGATGAACCCATGGCACTATTATCATAACCAGAGCATAACAGATGAACCCACACGTCTCTGAACCCAATTATCTACCCCTCTGAAGATACCTCTTTAACCTTTGCAATCAAATAAAATATTCTTGCTTTCGCCTCTCTCTAAAGGTTGTACTACATCCCATTATTTTTTCTTCATTATGACTCTAGCTCTTTTAAATTCTATTTGAGTGGTGTCCCACCATCTCTTAAAACTTTCCATACAACCACGTTACTCACCAAATATTAGAAAACCACAACCTTAGATACTCGCAAGTCATAATTACTATACAAAATTTGCTTTACCAACAATTTTATTATATAGTTGCATTCCATCACAATCCATCACGAATTATTACTACCATTACGCTCGATTAGCCCTGGTTATCACTACGAAGTCAATCTTTTCATCAACATGACACCTCAAACTCATGTATACTCATCAAATTCAAAGGACTAACTCAATTTTTATACGCACTTTCTTACTAAAATCTTCAATTTCTCTCACTCAAGTACACTCAATGGGACTTTCTTTATCCATAAGCTTGTCATTTCGGTATCAATCCACTCATTTATGGCTTAAGATAAAATTATCAGTCCTCATACTACCATCCTTCTTCTTAACAAACAAGACAGGAGCACCCTCACAGGGAAGCACTATGACAGATGAAACATTAATCAATAAGCTCCTAGATTTGAGCTTTAAGCTCTCTCCATTCTGTCAAAGCCATGCGATAAGGAGAAAGGGAGATGGGGCGAATGCCAGGTTCTAAGTCAATGCAGAAGTTTATATCTCTATACAGAGGCATACTGGCAAATCGGTAGGAAACACTTCCTTGAATTCAGACACTACATGAATAGACTCAATAACGGGAGACTCAACATCAACATCCCGAATATGGGCCAAATAAGCCAAACAACCCTACCCCATCAATTTCCTATCCCGAATGGAAGATATGACCTTAGCTGGGTTAGGCTTGTACACCCCTTCCCACTCTAACTTTTCCCTACCCGGGATCTCTAGAGTCACAGACTTAGCATTACAATTAAGCACATCATAATAGGGAGAACAACCAAGTCATGCCTAAGATTATATCGAAGTCAGTCATATCCAAAATAACCAAATCAGTCCAAGTCTAAAAACCCATAAACAGAACAAGATAAGCACGATATACATGGGTGACTATGACAGACTCTCCAACTGGGGTAGAAACATGGATGGGGCATCAAGTACATCACAAATCATATCAAATCCCAAGGCAAGCTGAACGAACACATATGAATAAGTAGAACCCGGATCAAACAAAATAGTAGTCATTCGGTCACATACAAGAATAGCACATGTGATCACTGCATCAGACACTTCAGTCTCAGTCTTGCCCGAAAAGGCATAAAACTAAGCCCTGTCATCTTAACGGGCAACCTCCTTGCCTAGCGGCACTGCTCCCCTACCTGCATTACCATTTCCTCGGCCTCCACGGCCTTGCTGATTTCCTCCTCATATGTCCAAATTCTCCACAATTATAGCACACGTATTAACTTAACCAAGTAAGCATCACTTCTATTGTAGTAGTCGTATCATAACCTTATTTGATATACACTCAATCTAGGAAATCGTAGTAGAGATTCTAACCTCAATGGTCGTAACATAATTTCATCATTTACTAAGCAACACATATATGTTATGATAACAATACTAAATGCATTTTCTAAAGTAATGGTGTTCATTATCAAGCCGTCTCTTACAAAACTTCTTGAATGTTGTCACCTATAAGGTTGAATCTGTAAATCTGACCTTAATCCCTTCGTAAAACGACTAGTTTGCTTTTGTAGACTCCAGCAAGTGGAGTACCATTTTGGATAAAACACAAACTTTTGCCTTAAAGGCTGCAACAAATATATTATGTTGCTCTATATTCAGGAACTCATCTTTCCTCCTATCCCACAAAGTTCAGGGTATCTACTTCTCCATAAAGAAAGCTATAAAATGTTTCTCAAGTCATGAGTAGTGAATTTACTAGTCGACACTCAATATGAAATCACCACTACATTTTGGTGTCTCTCTTGAACTGGTATATCATAAACTCAACACCAAATCACTCTACATTATCCATCTTATGAAGCAACTCATGACAATCAACAAGAATATCATAAGAATCTTCAGATTCAGTACCCATGAAGAATGAATGTTTCAACCTTAAGAACATAATAAAAACCTCATGTTTGTCAGTAGTCATTACATGCCCACATTGAATCAGGGAAACATTCTTATTTGGAAGGACACATCTTATCTTGCTGGTATTGGTGTTTTCACTTTTACAACTCAATTACTAACCAGATGCGAAATAGAGTGAAGAAATCCAGATACCAATTTGTATCACCTAGATACCAATTGGATCCAAGTCATAGCACGAAAGGAGTAAAAAGAAATGAGTTTTTCCTAAAGTCTTATAGCCTCTCGAAGAAAAGTACGGACGTCTCTGTACCATTTCGTAAGACTCTACTAGACTCGTTTTGGTACAATGAGATCAACGAACCTAGGGCTCTGATACCAACTTTGTCACGACCTAGACCATCGTGATTGGTACTCACACTAACCCTTCGATGGGAGAACCATTAATACTAATCAACTAACCCAAAAACTGAACATTTAAAGATACGGAAGCAAGTTTAAATGCAGAATCATATAGAGTTCCCATAAACTCTAAATGTTTAATAAAACTGACCAAACTAATGTAGAAGAACAACCCCTAAAACCTGAAAGTCAATATACCAAAACTCTACTAACGACAAGTCAAAGAACAAAGGGTACAACCCCGAAACTAAACAACTACTAAAGCAATGTCTAAGTCCAAACAGAATGGACTAAACCAAATGCGAATGATCCATGGCAGCCTAAAAGAACTGGATCACCCTTGAATCTGGTCTCGATCAGTGATCTCCTAAATGAGGTATGTCACTAGCCGCCTGGAGATGCCTGTACTCAACAAAGAAAGAACAAATGCAGTATCAGTACACAACCACAGTGTACTGGTAGGATCACACGGCTATTCCAGTAAATGAAATATATATCAGCAGTCACAACATAGTAAACACGCATATACCAAACATATACAATATCAGTTATCATTTCAGGATCAATGTACAATTCCACATTCTCAACAATACACATATATGACAAGTCAATGGTCCTCTCATGGAACTCAATTCAATGGTTCTCTCATGGAACCCATACCCAAACTGTTAATGTGCCAGCTAGTGACACCCGATCCAAGTTAGTGTGTCGGAACGTGACACTCGTTCCCATATATATGTTGGATTGTGACATCTGATCCCAGTTAGTGTGTCGAAATGTGACACCCGATCCATTCAACAAGCCACAATCACAATCAAAATGTACATTCTCATAATCATACAATCAAGTGTTGATTCATGGCATACAATCATTCGTTCATACTCATTTACATTAGGTGTGATCAATAGTGCAACATTCGCATACATACATGCATTACAATGAAGCAATTACTAACATACATCACACAAACATGAAATCAAACCATCACCTACCTCGAAACCAAGCTTGAATCCCCCTAAGGCACTTGAATCTTCCCTTTCCATATTTTTTCCTCTTGTTCTAGGTCTACAAACAATTAATATACGCAAAGATCAATAAATTAAGGTCTAATTATCTGGATTATAACAAACCCAATAACCCAAGACCAACCCATGATCCTAATTCCCAAATTAGGGCTTTTTCCACCATTAGTTTTAGGCCAAAACCCTCCCCCAACGATAATTACCCATGAATCTAAATTCTACATATCGAAAAACGGATTCGGGGAGTAAAATCCTTACCTTTAGCACCAAAAGTCATGGAAAAATATCAAGAAATCGCCTGGGGTTGTCTCCTAACTCTTAAGAATGAAGTTTACAGAATAATGACGTTTTTGGGGTTTATTTCCGACTTAAGTCGCGACTCTCCCATTGTGGCGACCCCCATCCTGCTACAACGGCCCCGCCGTGGCGGGATAATTTCCACCCTAGTGACTTGCACGGAAACAGAGAGTCGAAATTTGAGTTCCAAACTCCCATTTCACAACACACCTTCAACCTATGACATTCAAGAACTATTCGTTCACGCTAAGATGAGTTTCATGAGTTCTACTTGTCTGAATTCGATTTCGTAAAGTCATACGGGTTCCTTAACAACCTAGCTATCTACTCATGTAATCAAAAATATAATTATATCTCTCATTCATTACCAGATTTTCCTAGACCTCACATGACTCAAATTTTGTCCAAATTTGGACTAGGTTAGAATTCTCAAGTTACTACTCAAAAGTTTTCTGACCCAAATTCTTTTCCCATTGGGTTTTCCCTAACGACGGAATCAGGTCGTTACACTAAATTAAGATGTCTAACTGAAATATGCAGACAATTTTAAGGACTGCATATAACTTAAGCCATATTTTAACATATCTTTGTGAGTTCATTTTCCTTGTCTCATTCCTCTTGAAAGTAAGTATGTGAAAGGGACCTTCATTATTAGTTCTTTCTTTGCTAATTGGAAAGAAGAAGGAAAAAATCTATCCATAATGGCCCATCTTTTGCTACGTGTACTAGTGCACCACCAAGAAAAATGATGTTATAATAATGTTCTATGTTGCGTGAAGAAATCGACTTATAATTTACTAGGGCGTTGATGATTTAGTTTGATTTCATTTTCTTTTAGTTAAAAATAATACTTAATTAAACCATCACTTAAATTGACTTTTTATTTGTTTGATTATATATGACCAACATATTTCAAGCATAGTACTATAAAATTCAACATGTTTTAGTTAAAAATAATAATTAAATCATCACTTAAATTAACTTTTTATTTGTTTGATTATAATTTATATATGACAACACATTTCAAGCATTGTACTATAAAATTCAACATGCTTTAGTTAAAAATAATAATTAAATCATCACTTAAATTGACTTTTTATTTATTTGATTATATGTGAACATATTTTCAAGCATAATACTATAAAATTCAACATGTTTCACCACAATTTGAGGTATGAAACGAACAAGGCTGTAAATGAAGACATTAAAAAAGAAAAGGCATTTGTTGTTGAAGAAGAAGAGAGAATCACCGACAAGAGTGGTGATAAAGTGGTAAGTATTCCTTAATCTTTAATCTGAGGTCTCGAGTTTGAGTCCCATTCAACACATAATCGCTTTTGTTAGAGAGCACTCCAATATAGGTACCAAACACCCGGTGGAAACTAAAAAAAAAAAAAAGAGAATTAATATAATAGAATATGTTGCCAAATAAGTGTTGAAGGAAACAATGTCACATGGACAGTTGTATAGACGAATATTTTGGCACAATATCTAATTAATTAAATTAAATTATTAGACACTTGGCTAATTTTTATTGTTATAAGTGTATTTATTTTAACATTTTATTTAAAAGGGATAGTGATAAAATGCATTCTATCGTTGATTAGAGATTTTGCGATATTTATATATGGCTGAAAAAATATCTTATAGTAATTGGTGTTATCTACCTTTAATAACTTCAAAGGGATATGAAATTGATTTAATTGGGTAATGAATAATAAATATTAATTGTTAAAAAGAAAAGAAAATGTATTGTATATGTTGTATTGTGTTGTGTAACTGTGTTATTAAATTAAATATAATATTATTTTGATTGTTACTTAATTTTATTATTCTGTATTATTAAATTCATTTTTGTGACGATCCGTTTTAGTGTGATCATTCATTGTCTTATTCTTTTCTTCTCATTTTATCTTTATTTATTATTGGGAAAAGGCTCAAATATGCCATAGAACTTTCAGAAAAGGTTCATCTATGACATCCGTTAAAAGTTTGGCTCATCTATGTCATTGCTGTTAAAGAAAAGACTCATCCATGCCTTTTTTTAACTCCGATTTCGCAAAATCATTTTTTACATTCCAAACAACTTTTAACACTTTTTAATTGGAGTTTTTGGTTCAAATGTACTCTTTTTGCTTTTCTTCCTTAAGAACACCAAGAACACAAAGAACATTAACAATTCCCAAATTTCAAACTTCTTTAATTCTTCACGAAATCACCTCAAATTTCGGCTACATCATTAATTTCTTCAAAATTTGGGAGTTGTTTATGTGTTTCATGTGTTCTTAAGGAAGAACAGACAAAAAGAGTACATTTGATCCAAAAATTTCAATTGAAAAGTGTTAAAAGTTGTTTGGGATGTAAAAATTTGTTTTGCAAACCGGAGTTAAAAAAAATGGCATGAATGAGCCTTTTCTTTAGCAACAATGATATAGATGAGCCTAATTGTTAACGAATGGCATAAATGAACTTTTTCTAAAAGTTCGATAACATATTTGAGTCTTTTCCCTTTATTATTTAGTTAATAATCTTATTTTATCATTATCATTTTTGTAATAATTTTACCACAACATTATTTTCTTATGATTTGTGATTCAAATTATTAATGTATGTATGAACCAAAAATAATATAATGTATCCAATTATTATATTTATCAAAATAATATAACAATTACCACACAACCCTCTATCATTGTTATTTTTCAAACGTCACGGTCAATTTGCTTTCAACAGGAAAATTAACAAAATGACAATTGCTCCATATATTTGAGTGTTCATTGGATATATATAAATAATGTGTCCTTAAATATCTTTATCCTCTAAAATGTCCACCATATTTTTTTTTTGTCATTCGATGTCCGGAGTCCCATTGGAGTTTCGACTAAATTTGAATACGCACTATAAGGTCTATTTCAGGGTGATGCTTCCAACAAGATTTTTTTCATACCCAAAATTTAAATCTGAAACCTCTGATTAAAAATAAAGAATCTCACCACTACACCACCATTCTTGATAAAAATGTCCACCACATATTACTTCTTCTACTTGGATTTGAATTCCTTTATTCATTTCTCATAAAACTTCTGCTTAATTTTCCGAGTTTGTTATTTACAATAAACACAATTGTTTTCAATTTTGAGAAAATAAAGAAAAAGTCTCACAATTTTTTTAATCCAAACATGCGATCCAAAATTGCATCATGGGATCAACTAAATAATTGTTAAAAAACTTAACATAAAAATAGTATCTTTTATTTATGATTTGTTAAGAAATTAATAAAATAGATACTAACGAAAGAAGATAATATTCAATATTATTTAATACTATCAACCTTATATTATATTAATGGAATAAAAATTCTCTCGTATCACCAACCAAATGTTGCATAATTCAATCCCTCAAATATGCCATTGAACATTTAGAAAATGTTTATTTATGTCATCCGTTAAAAGTTTGGCTCATCTATGTTCCGTTTAAGAAAAGGCTCATTCATGCCCTTTTTTCTAACTTCGATTTTGCAAAATCATTTTTTACACCCTAAAAAACTTATAACACTTTTTAATTGGAGTTTTGGATCAAATGTACTATTTTTGCTTCTTCTTCCTCAAAAACACATGAAGAACATAAACAACTCTCAAATTTTCAACATCTTCAATTCTTCAAGAAATCATCTCAAATTTCAGCTACATCATTAATTTCTTTTATAAAAAAATCACAATTCTAAAATCATTTGTAAAGTTAAAAAAATTCACCCGTATTAAATCAATCCCAAAATTTTAAAAAATTTCTTTGATTCGTATTTTTAGTTGTTTTTGACATTAGATCTTTTTTCCCTAGTGTTTTTCGAGTCTATGTTAAAATTTTCAAATGATTCAAAGTTGTGGAGAAAATTCTACTATTAAAGAATGTTGAAGTTTTGAAACATTGAAGAAATTTCAAGTGTGTCTTGTTGAGTTAGGTTGAATTCGAGCTCAAAAGATATTGAGTTTTGGTATCTAGATCAGATGAAAACTACTCTTGAAATTTGAGGTGATTTCGTGAAGAATTGAAGAAATTTGAGAATTGCTAATGTTCTTTATGTGTTCTTGGTGTTCTTAAGGAAGATTAAGCAAAAAAAAAGTACATTTGATCCAAAACCTTCAATTGAAAAGTGTTAAAAGTTGTTTGAGGTGTAAAAAATAATTTTACAAAATCGTAGTTAAGAAAATGGCATGGATAAGCCTTTCTCCCTATTTTATAGATGCATCTATTTCACATATCACATGACAAGTAAACGGGCCCATATTCACCTTTAATACTTTTCTGAATTTAAAATTTAGTCATAACATTAGTTGATCCAATCAACTTATCATGACACGCTACAAAACGAATTCTTGAAGAATCTTTTAGTTCTTCAATATATGAATGTCAATTTGAATTTTCTTCTTTTCTTTTTTACATTTTTTAAATACAATATAAAACTAGGAGAAAAACAAAAGGGAAGTAGAAAAATACTAAGTTATAAATTTAATATTGTTATGAAATTATATAAAACAATGAGAAGAAAGTAGAGAGAAAAGAGAAGACTTATTATTTCTCTTGAAGAGATGATTTTATAATAAAGAGAACTCCTCTATTTATAGGGGAAAACTAACTTGGTCCCAAAATTACTAAAATTCCTAAAATTTCTCTAAAAATAGACAGTTGCTATATTTATAACAAATATGTAATAAATGAACTACATATTAAACAAAATGTATGATCGATAACCACCTCATGTCCTTTTATATATTGGAAAAATGGCTCAAATATGCCATCAATTTTTTTAAAAAGGCTCATTTATATCATCCGTTAAAAAATTGGTTCATCTATGTTATTGTTATTAAAGAAGGAGCAACTTACAAAAATGACTATAGTTATTGAGTTATTGAATTTTAATAGCTATAAGTATGATATTTACCAAAAATGACTACAGTTTATGTCTATATCTAGTTGTATTTTTGTATAACTTTTATTATTATTATTTATACAGTAATACAATTACAATTTTAACTCACTAAATAAGGTAATTTATGTTACTATGACAGGCAACCCTTTAATTACTTCCCTAAGATTCTCAACTTTCCATTATTAAATTACCAATTAATACTTACCTATTGAAAACATATCCATTCAGATTCCAATTAAATAAACAAAAATATTGGGATACATTTTACTCCATTCTTTTGTTGTCTCCATTGTTCTTACTTCATTGTTCTTATTCAGGAGTCATAAAGGTATTCATAGAATTTTGTTTAGTTAAGTTTATCTATTATATTTGATGAATTGATGAATGAATCTTATTTCTTTCGAAATAAATAGGTGAACTCCATGGCAAAAATAACTTGTACAATAATTTTGATTTCTGTAAAACTACTTATGTGGCACTTCAATCGGATGATTCACCACATAGAATCTAATTTCCTACTAAGAAAAATGTATTATTATACAGTTAGCATATGAATACTTTGATTTCAAATGAATACAATGATTTATATAACTTAATGTATTAATATATCTAGGATACAAACCATCATAGAACTTAATGTATTAATATATCAAACTTGGTAAAGTATATCAGTTTAGCATACGAGAACATCAATTTAAATACATTTACCTTATGAATACACCTATATAATATACATATGAATACCCTTGTTGTTAAACAAAAATTGGATACATTGGACAACCCAAAAATTAGAAGAATAGAACATAACACAATGTGAGTATCCAAGTATATTCAAATATACTTATATACTCCTAATCAACCTTTCAACTTGTGATGATATTTCAATACAATTGGGCAATTCAAAAAAAAAAAAAAGACGATAGAATATAATACAATACAAGTATCCAGATGTATAAGTATTTCACTGTATAAAAAATTAAAAATCCCACAATTCACGTTCACTTTTTGCTCATGTCCTCCTTGTATTACTTTTTTTTTTACAACTATATACATATGAATACAACTTGTTAATGTTTCCTCCTGTTTTTGTTGTACAACTAAACCTCAATCTCTTTTTCCTCATGTTCTTGTTGTACTACTTTTTTTCACTGCTATCGAAATCAACGAAGGAAGTTCATCCAACAATTCATCAAATAAATGTATACCGAAGTACTGATTTTCGCCATTATAATGAAAAAAAATCTCCAATCAAAACTCTATAAAAATAGATGAAACATATAGATGTATACAAATATAATCTTTCATAAAACAAGAAAAAATGCAATTAGAAGATACCTAATGAAGATGAATCACAAAAATCACTCCTGCAATTATGCAAAAGGATCGTGAATCAAAAAGATTTTTTGAAAAAAATAATAAATGGGTGTTATAGAAATATTGAAAGAGAAAACATTGAAGATGGTAAACATAGGGAACAAGCACCGTAAAACATGCCTGACATAATTGATTAGGCTTGTACTAATTAATAGAGCAACTTACAAAAATAAATATATTTATAGGGTTATTAAAGTTCAGTAGCTATAAGTATGGTATTTATAAAAAATGACTACAATTTATGTCTTTTTCTAGCTACATTATTGTATATGTTTTTTATTTTTCTATTTATACACTGATACAGTTTTAATTACAATGAACTAAATAAGGAAACTGTATTAATGGTACAAATTCAAATTGATATCTTTATTTATAAAATTTAAAGTATTAATATATCAAGATACAAGTATTTGTAAAAACTTAATGTATTAATATATTAAACAAGATAAAGTATAATAATTTAGCATATGAACACGATAATTTGAAAAATGAATACATTGTTGTTAAACAAAATATGAATACACAAATATAGTATACATCTGAATACATTGTTGTTAAACAAAAGATATATATATATTTGACAACTTAAAAACAAAAAAAATGGAAAATAATAGAATGTGTAGGTAGCAAAGTGTGCAAGTATTTGGCTGTATAAAAAAACAAACAAAAAACAACAAACGTCTCTTTTTGGTCAAATTTTTCTTATAATATTTAAGGCTTGGTGTTAACTCATGTATTTGTTTATAAAAATATAGTATTAATTTATCCAATTATACTTGTATTGCCTAATCAACCTTTCAAAATTCGATAGATTACTTATGTATCTAAATATACTTGTATTCACAAATCACCATTTTAACTTGTGTTAATATTAAAATACAAGTATCTATGTATATAACTATTCTACTATATACAAATTTGACAATCACACAAACCTCAATCTCTTTTTGTTCATGCTCTTCTTGTACTACTTATTTTTATAACTATAGTCATTGTAATGTAGAAACAAATAATTATTCAATCGAAAGCCTATAAAAATAGAGGCAATATATATGTATACAAATATGATCTTCATAAAAATGATGAGAAAATCAATTAAAAGATATCTGATGAATTCAAATTACAAAAATTACTCCTAGAATCATCAAAAAGATCTTAAATTGAAAGAAATTTGGGAGAAAAATACAGAAATTTTGTGATATAGGAAGATTGTTGAAAGAGAAAGTATTAATGAGGGTAAACATGGGGAACCAATCACATAAAACATGCATAGACATAATCAATTAGGTGTGTAATAATAACTTTTCTATTTAATATTAATAACTTTTTGATTATTTCTATATAATTAACTTTGCTATTTATTGTGTAGTATATCCATATAACATTAAAAAAAAATTGTAGCTATTTATTTTAAATGTATATTAATGTTTGCCATATTTTGTAGTTTTTCCTAAAATAATCACATGTGCGTTTGTTGTCAATCTGCAGTTTGACATTCGCAAAATTGTCTGTTCAAGATAATTGAGTTAAGAGCACAACTTTCAGAATATGTAATCAAGGCAATTTATCTTAATAATATTGATGAATTTTCAAGCTAATGTGATATTAAATGCCTCAGACAAACAATCAATCATTGCTTATGAGAACAAAATTTCATGGTGTTAAATATAATGTAATGCATACTAAAGGAACGTATGCATCTAACCAATAAATTATGATCAATTTTTCTCTCAATTGATTTATGATCAAGGACCAAATATTTTTCATCTGAGAATTTTGATATGTGGTATAATTAATTATGCACAAAAATGAATTTTTCAAAATAGATTGGAATGTATGTTAGTTTATCCAACATAAAGGGGAGATAGGAGTAACCAAGAGTTGCAAATGTCCTTGAATGACAGAGTCTACGACATGCATGAAGCATGATAAACCAATCGGTTATAAATAAAATAATCCTTTAAAAAGGGGAGGAGTGTTAGGAATCTGCTTTTGAACTGCAGTAAATTTAATTTTACTGCCTATGTTTTAACTAAGACTTAGTCAATTAGTTGTTAGTCATGCTTTCCTATTTTTTAGGAGTTGTTAAGTGAACTGCTGATCGTGTGTTATTATTATTTTTTACTTTTCATTCTAGGCTCTTATATATCTAATCTAAAGTATTAATAATATTCTACTTCTTCTGCTTCCTTTCTTTTTTTCTCTCTCAGTCTTTGATTTCCCTTTGTGTTATTTAGCTTAAACAGGTTTTTAAACCTTCAATTGGTATCAGGAGCTTTATTTCTTAAGGGACCTGTGTGTGTGGG